>JAKFQP010000061.1:9305831-9325867 GCA_023375905.1 Nycticorax nycticorax | reverse complement strand
GTGTGCTAGCGGCAAGCGGCAGTGGTTAGAAGCTGCACGACAGGACTAAGGCTGCGGTTAACATGTGCATTCTGGCAGAAAAAAAAAAAGAACAAATCAAGTTCAGAATTCAGCTCCTTTTAGTATTAAACCTATGTGCAGGATAATTCTTTCACAGGCGTGCAAGCACATGAAGTAATACTGCTGGGGCAATTCAAGTGTAGCAAAGCATGTTTCCATTTGGGGCAGTAGCTGGCTCTTCCAGCTAACAAAGATACTCTTAATGCCAGCTCTCTCTCCAGCTAAAGGACAAGTACCTTTTTCCCACTACTTTTTGGTGGGGATGAAGATCACATGAAGGAAGAGTTAGAAAGTGCAAAAGCAAACATCCTATAAAGCAAGGGGAATTTTTCATTTTGCCAGTAAAGACCACTCTTTACTCAGACTCACTCAAATGAGACTTTACTCACCCCACCTGGAGTACTGTGTCCAGCTCTGGGCTCCCCAGTTCAAGAAAGATGAGGAACTCCTCGAAAGAGTCCAGAGGAGAGCAACTAGGATGATAAAGGGACTGGAGCATCTCCCCTGTGAGGAAAGGCTGAGAGAGTTGGGCTTGTTCAGCCTGAAGAAGAGAAGACTGAGAGGGGACCTCATCAACACATACAAATATCTTAAGGGCAGATGTCACAAGGATGGAGCCAGACTCTCTGCAGTGGTGCCCAGCGACAGGACAAGGTGCAGTGGGCACAAACTGAAACATATGAGGTTTCAGTTGAATATGAGGAAAAACTTCTTTACTTTGAGGGTGACAGAGCACTGGAACAGGCTGCCCAGGGGGGTTGTGGAGTCTCCTTCTCTGGAGATATTCAAAGCCCGCCTGGACGATGTCCTGTGTAACGTGCTCTAGGTGAACCTGCTTTAGCAGGGGGGTTGGACTGGATGATCTCCCGAGGTCCCTTCCAACCCCTGCCATTCTGTGATTCTGTGAAAACGGCCACTTCTCAATAAAGTTGAAATCTCTCATAACTCAAGTTAGAAAATACACATTCAATTTACTCGGCTAGATTTCATTGATCTGCCACCTTCATATTTCCTTTTAATCCCCATAATGCACATATTTTTCTCCTCTATTTATAATTTATTCTTATTATTGACGCTACATACATCAGCAAAAACTGGATAATTCTCTAAATGAGTGGAAAGAGATGAAGAATATTGTTTCCATGATCTGCCTGGTTTCCTAATCTGCCTGGTTGAGATATTATTGTCTATAATGGTTTGCAGTAGGGTCAAAAATCTAAAAATCTCTAACGTGAAATAATACCGTTTGTTTCCTTTTTGAAGTCTGTTTATGGACAGACAAGTCTGGGGAGAACAGGGAAACTCAGTACATCAGTCGATACCATCAGATCCTCCAAGGTAAACGGAGGATCCAAAAAACACTGAAGTTATCCCAGTAGAGCAGGGCAATGATTGATGTTTTCACCCCAGTCTTCCTCTCCAAAGGAAGTCCTGCCCTTGTACATAGACTGACATTCTCCAAAGCCCATATATTGTGGCCCACATAGAAGGAGGCCATGTGTATTGAGGTACGCCCAGTACCTTACACTTCTTTTGAACATATGCATATCAGCCAGCTCATCCTCAGTCTACCCTCTCAAGAATTGTATAAATGTTCTTATTCAGCCTTAGTGTTGGATAAAAAATTCTTCTGCACAGAATATAATGTCCCAGAACATAGTGCAAGTCTGGCTATGCACCAGAGGAGCTTTCTCACTTGTTCTACCCCACTGTATATGGCAAAACTATAAAACTTCAAAGGTGCAGAGACCAGACTGTGGGTTGTCTGTGGAATGGAATGGGTGGAACACCAGGAGCCTTTCCCTTGTGCCAAAATCTGTGCAGATGAATTTCTGGTTATGACTGGGCAGCTAATTTAAATTATACATATCTAAATGCCTTCTTGCTTGAATGTATTTGTTTTATAAAAGGAGGAAAAAAACCTTGATGTTGATAGTGAAATGGAACATGAGTAAGTATATACGATTTTCTGAAATTTTTCTATGGCTCCATTAAAGAGGCAAAATTAAGTAGGTAGAAAAAAATCCTGTCTTTAGATAGCATGCACCTTAAAATGTGTGCGGCATAATAACTTTGCTCTGTTGTAAAGGTAATAATTTCCAATGGGGTTCATAGTAAAAAGAAAGTAAGAGTTTCAGACAAATTAGAAACAAGGACTCCCAACATTCCCAAGACCATGCCTTTCCCCTGTCCTCCACCCCCCAAGCCACATTGGTAACTTTGTCTTTACCCTTGAAGATCAGGAAAGAGTTTCCCAGGAAGGTACCAGACTCATCATTACCTTGACCCTTTCACATCTGTTTTGCATTAGGCACCTGCCATAAACCGAAATGCTCAGCCTGTGTGCTAGGTACGAAGATGACAGAGGAATCATAGCATGCTGCCCTTCTTTTCAATCAGTAGAGTAACAAATCTCTGAGGAGGCTAGAGTGCTGAAGACAATAAAGAAACATAACAGATAGCTTTAATAAACTAAAAATAGTGAGCCCAATGTATCTTCTAGCTTCCACAGAGCTTCCTGTCTTTGAGATGAGCTCTATCATTGCCTTCTTCTGCAAACAGTACCTTAGGGACAAGAGCTGTTATGTGCTGCAGTGTTTAATACACATCAACCTTCTTTCACAGGCTAGTTTTCCACAGCCTTGCGCCTTGCCTAGTCATTTGTATTTGCAGAAAATGAGTGCAAGAATACTAACTTCTCTCAGTGGCAGCAAGGAAGCTCCAATAAACAGGACATTACCATGACATGGGAGCTTCATTTCTACCACAAAGTCCTTGGCTGCCTTTAGGCAGATCATTTAATACCTGCTTGGCCTTCATTTTAACCAATTTTAAATTTAATATATGTCTCTTAACTATAAGCAATACTGCAGTGGTTTTGAGGCTCTTGAGTGTAAATTTGAGAAGTCAAGCAAGGAGGTTTCCTTGTCTTGGCAGCAGCTTCCACCAAGCTTTTGGCAAGCGTAATGGTGAAGCGTTAGGAAGCAAAGCAGCAAATTCTGAGAATTTTTTTTTCAGAGATGCTGACAACAATGGTTAAAAAGTATAATGAAATATTAGAGAGATGTTGGTTTTTGTTTGGTTTGTAGGGCTTTTTATCACTTCAGTGAAAAAGTCAGAGTTTGAATCTCTTACTGTATCCTGTTGGATAAAGCAAGTGCTCGGCTTGGCTCCTCTACAATCTGAAGCCCATTTAGGAGACACAAAGATGTTGCAATCCCACTAGGATTTAAGTTCCTACTTTGCTAAAAGACAGAGTTGCCACTTTCATATTAAAACACTTCGTCCCTGAAGCATGCTCACTGCACCATCAGTATTCACATCTAGTTCTTTGTCTCTTGCCAAGGAGCGGCTTCGGTACCACAGGAAGGCTTAGCAAATAAAAGACAAAATACCATTGCTTCCTGCAATACAGAGATATTTTTATTCCTCTTAAACCTACTGTTCATGGAAAGAATTTTTAAGAGCACCTCTTGTCGATTCCTCCCATCTAATGTGATAATAATCCTACGCTTAGCAAGCTCTGATACAGTAAACTTTAACACCTCCAGGAATGCTACAGAATGAAAAATTGCTGAGAAGCCCATTAATATCCAGACCGCCCTCAGAACACCAGTAGTGTCCAACATTTTCAACCTGAGACCAAACATTTAACAAAAAGGTGTTATGGACTACAAACCCAGACGCTGCTCTCCTATCTTGCCCAGTTAACAATTCCTTTATGAAGTAAGAGTTGATGGGTAAATGAAAAGCAGAAAGGGCAGGACAAGGAAAGCAGAAAGATGCATCTGTTGGCATGGTAGAAAGCAATCTCTTCTGTGTGGCCACTGCCTAACTGGGGTTAAACATCAGGTGGAGGCAGGAGAGTTTTCCTGTGATATCACACCTGTTTTTTCCACGTACTTCAACAGAAGTGAGAAGAAAGATACACCTTCTTCACAGTGCAGCTGTAGAGCTACTTTGCCAAGGCTTCCTTGCTCTTGGAGCACCTTTCCTGCTTCCCCAAGGGCTTGGACTGCCCAGTGGGGTAGCAAATACCAGAATAATTAGAGCTACCCTTGCACCCCTTTGCTGGCAGTGGTCATCCTGGGAGTACTACAGAGACATGCTGAAGCAGAAGTGGTAGCTCTTCATAACACACTTTGGCCATCTCCTAGTTTTGTGGAGGAAATGGCAGGATGGCAACAGAAAAAGAAGTAATTCAGAAGCTCTTATTTAAAAGTCAGAGCTAACAAAGCGTGTCACAGGTATAGTCAAGAAGTATCGGTCATCTTACTGCCCAGTCACTTTGCAGGTTTGTAAGCTAAACAATACTGAAGAGTACATTAATGACCAGAAGCCTATATTTATAACAGCAATAGTGTTATTTTTCAATACACTCATATTTCAATTTATTTACCTTCATTTCATGTGATTTCTTGCAAAAATCAGAAAGTAGAAACATGTTCGTTATAAACTTTGGATAAACTATGCTTAATTTTATGCCTACCATAACATCTTAATGGACCCAGATTTTCTTGAAGCTTAACTCTGATACTTAATTCATAAAATTTCTCCACTGCTCTCCTATATTCTCTATTCACAGAATGCCTGAGGTAGCTTTTTCTGCTGTTATTTTTGCTAAGGTATTTCACAGGTCTTCTGCCACATGCTCACATCCATTACATCTCTCCCAGACACACATGCTATTGTAACATCTATATACTTATTAAATGTTAATTAAAAAATTTGTCCTAGATGCAGGCAGTTCTGTAGATGGTTTCAAGCACATACATAAATGGTATTGTATGTAACTATAAATTATGGCTTTTGGCAACTGACTGAAAAGCCAGAATAAAGGGTATTTTCTCTGCTATCGTAAGCTTTACAGGTATGTGATGAATACCAAATATGATTAAATTATTTTATATGCCTCCTCACTGCCACCTTTAACTGACCTGCATCTGGCTTTTGCCTGGGCAAGCACCTAGCTGGGCTACCACAGGAGATCTCAGGGGTGCCACGGCACACAGCCACTGCAGAGAACCAGGGGAAGTGGACTTGCGAGAGAGCAGGGGATCTGGGCAGTGCCGATGCACCCAGTGCTCCCGTGTCGGAGGTATTTTCCTAGAGACCCTGCTGGATTGTTCCCAGTTCCAAAACAAGCAAGTGGAGGTGCAGGCTCGAAGTCGGGCTATGCACAAAGAAAATGGAAGTTTGAGCAGGTATGTCCCAGGCAGCCTTCACCATTATTTGTGGTTTTACTTCTGCAGCTGCTGGCATAAAGTCTTGATACTTTGCACCATTTTACCTTCAGTTGCTCCCCGGGTACTTGAAAATCTGCCTACCCTTAACTATTGAAGCTGTATCCTTGAATGGTGCATTTCACCACACATTCCTCTTTAATCACAGTTTGCAGCCTTTTAGAGTTTATTTTTGAAAGGGATTAAAACACATAGGCATATAACACACTTATTTTGGGACTAGAAATGTCCATGGTTGATTGTTACTTAGAAACAAATACTGCGTTTTAAATTACAATCTATCTTAATTTAAATTGACTTTCAAGTGTAGGCAAGCTGTTAGTTCTGTAACCTCTACAACATACGACAGAAATTAGGCTGCTCAAACGTACAGATTTCTGTTTATGCTAGAAGTTTCTCTCCATCCTAGCCACCATGTTCTTAACTTTGTGTTAATGCTTTCTCAGTTTTGACCTGTACCCTCATTTTCCCTGTCATTTCCAGCTCAGATATCAACTTTACTGAGTTACATTAGTGTAATATTTTCCTATAGACAAATGGGAAACATCTTCTAGTCTTGATTATCTTGGTAAATAAAACACAGAAAAAATATGAAACTTCATGAAAGGGAGCAAATCACCCTGCCTGTTAAGCATTTCAACAAAGGCCCTACACAGTAACTATATTGCAGTAGGAAATTTCTCTTCATTTCCCACAGACAGAGGCAGTATGCAGCAAGAGCATCTTTCTCACCTCAGCTCATAGTCCTCCAGAACTGCAAAGTAGTTTAGTATCCTTTGAAAGTGGCAAAGAGTGACAAAAAATCTCTAATGCTAGGGGGCTCTAAAGAACCAAGGTAACCGAGTGGTATTTTCCACATGTACTGCGTATGTGCATGCATCCCCCACACCAGCTTTACCCTCCTCCCAAAGACGAAGGCCTTATCCTAGAGCAGACACCATCTCCGAATTAAGCCTCCTGCAACCACTTGGCTCAGACTTGCAGGGTCGAGCACATTCAGTGTTTCATTATCCACCCACCTGCTTTCCTAAGAATTCCCTTCCACCAAATTTTTATCATCTTCAGCATGCATCACTGCAGACAGCTAATCCTGCGCTGCCTTTAGTACTTTCACCAGCTGCTCAGTTAGCTGTGTATCAATGTTCATACCAGTTTGAGGAACCAGTCTGGCCACCAAGGCAATGGGAAGGTGAATTACAGAGCTGCTGATTCTCTGCATCCCCTGAGCAATTTGTGGTTTTCTTTTAAAGAATAACACAAGGAGAAGTGTAAGATTGGGATCTTCATGAAATTAAACAAAAGGGGAATGGCAAAAGCTGGACCAAGTTGTGAAATAAAAAGTATTATTCAAAACCATACTTTTCAAATACGTATAAATGACCCCTGTGGTCTACTTTAAAATACATCTTCAAACTGACCACCTAGTCAAGTTGATTTATAGCACTTTACAGACTTTGTTTTGATTAAATTTTAGAGTCACACACCAAGTCCACATACATTTTTGTTATTCTTCTGGGCTCACAAACACCTGCAATTTTACACTTACATTTTCACTGGGACAATTATAAGCACATCTAGACAGCAACAAACTCTGGATGGTGCAAGATAGGTGTTTTCCATAGTGTCTGTAGCATTTATTAGGTATTTGCATTCAGTGGCACACTGGGGACAAAATCAAAGTTTGGGGCCTTCTAGACTGATCACCGATGAAAGCTGTAGGAAAAATAGTTAATGCCCTGCAGAGGCAGTAATCTATTTTCCTACCCAGACAACAGATGGGTGACGCGAAAAGTGCCAGATGAGGGCAACAGTGAAAAGAGCATCAATTGTGTCAAATCAGCTGTAGCCTCAGCTTGCACTTGCCTAACCACTTCCTGGGGATGCTGTTTGAAGGCACCAAGGCAGATGCCTGTAAAAATTAGGGAGGTGGTCTGCACTAACTTATTGAAAGTCCTTCTAGCTCTGACAGAAGACTCAAACCCATCAAGCACGTATGCCACCATTAAACATGACATTCTGTTGTAGTGTCTTATATTACAGGCAATTTTTTACTGGAGCCTTGATACTGCATGGAAATGGTATATTTCTGAAGTCCTATGACTGTAGATACCTGGGAAGTTACTGAAAAAAAAATGTTTATCAGAAAAAAACATTTTCCAGTAATTTCTTTCTTGCAAAGATAGAAAATACTCTGTCTTTTTTAAATCCCTCTTGCTGTTGTTGCTGTTGTTATAGGATTCAAACCCTTTTCCTGCTCAGATGTAAAGCATAGTTTAGTTCCTTGCTCAAAAGGAACCACAGAAATTAGGAAACTGAATCCTCGTTGTTATTTTTACATTGCATCACATCTGTTTCACAGTTCATAGATTAATTAAAGCAGTCCATTTGAAAAGCCATCACTCATACCTCAAAAATTCCTGCCCAAACTGTATTACTTTTGGGGAGGATTTTTAAATGTTTGTTTGTGAACCCCCATTCTAAGTGAGTAGCAAGAGTAGTCCCCTATTCATGCAATTCTAAACTCTTAAACCAGACAGCAGAGTGGAATATAAAGCTGCACTGCAGAAGAATCTATCTTTTTTTGGTAGAGCACAACTGTAGTACTACTCATGACAGACTAACTACTCGTTTATTTAAGGAGACAAGCTGCCCATGTATTTGCACATCTCCAAAGAGAATACACATAACTATTCAGACGTAGCAACAGCGGAATCCACAGGACCAGGAAAACAGAGCAAAGGAAGAGGAAAGAGGATTATTTTTCTTGAGTGTGTCACTCAGTTATGCAATTGGGCTCTGCAATAGCCTTTTAGCACACATTTTCTGGTACTGCACTGTGCTCGTGGCTCCCCTATCACTGCTACAAAGCTCTGGCCAGTCCTGTCAACACTAAATGGACAGAACCCACTGGCAATATAGAGCTGTTGGAAGGCTTCTCTGAAGGAGCTTTTTTTGGCATACCTAGCGAGTCTTTGTCAGGTTAATGTCCTCACTTGGAGACTGTCCTGTTACATCTAACAGGCATAGCGTACTAGTTACTTTTAAAGCACCCTGTTATCTGAGTCCCATGGTTTCGTACAATTCTACTAATTCCACTCTTACTTATTAATCCTTATTAGTAAGATTTTCAAATCACAAGCAGAGATGGTACATGTGTATTGCATTTTAGGCCCTTTTTCTACCACTAGAACCTGAAAAAAAATTTGAAAGACAGCAATTTCCTACTGTAGTAATCCCATGTTCTATTTCATCAAACAGTAGTGATGCTGGCAGCCTTAACAAATGACAGATTCTCTCCAGGACTGTGTGATTTCACCCTCTCTTTCATGTTTTTAGCACTTTGTTAATATGCTAGGTCAGAAATTTTGGCTTTGTGATTTATGCCTTAGTCCCAGAAGGCAAACAAACAGATTCTCCCTGGTTTGTTGGTACTAGACCTTATGCCTCTATTAATGTTATGTATAAAGTATCTGTTACATTTAGAATCATAGAATCATAGAATCATCTAGGTTGGAAAAGACCTTTAAGATCATCAAGTCCAACTGTTAACCTAGCACTGCCATCCCACCACTAAACCATGTCCCTAAGCACCTCATCTACCCATCTTTTAAATACCTCCAGGGATGGGGACTTGACCACTTCCCTGGGCAGCCCATTCCAGAGCCTGACAACCCTGGGGGCTCATCCAGGACACAAGTCATGAATTACTTTTTCAGACTCGTAAAAAAGACTTTCTTATTCCTAATAGAACAGAGCATCTATGGATATAATTTATGCATTATTTTACTACAGTTGTTAAGCTAATTCAGAGGAGAAAAAACTGAAGACTGACTATTGAAGCTGGACAAAAATAAGCAAGTTAGGACTTATTGGGAGAAGAGCCTTCTGGAAAATAACAATGAACATCTGTACAACTATTTGCATCAACATCTTTGATACCTGTTTTTCAAAATTATTTGATGTTTTGTACAAACTTCCAATAAGCCAGCTCTTGGGAGTATATTTTCATGTGTGGAATTTTTAATAAATTTTTAGATAATTTATTGTTCCCGTGAAAGGAATTGCACAAATTCTAAATACAATCTGGTTTTCCACTACAGTTTACGCAACAAACAGGAGATTAAAATTTACGTACTCTTGGAAGGAATGTGATTTTCTAAATAGTTTTTAATATGTTATGCTTATTCTATGGAAATCCTCCATTTATCCTCTTTAAGAGTTTGCTTTATTTTATTTTGTTTTACTTTATATCAAGACACACCCAGTTTGAGAGCTCTAAACTAGCATCTCCTCTATTTGGTGTTCTATAAAAATCTACAGATCAAAACTGCTAAAAGCATCATTTGTTTAGTATACTTTTATTTTGTTACTGTGAATTATTCTCAGCAATCTGTTGTCTTTTTTTTTTTTTTTTAATCACAGGCTTATAATGTTCTGTTGTATAATCACCAGTAACAGAAAATCACATATTAGGCATTGTCTTGTGCACTACTGATGTAGCAGAGAAGGGGGAGCAAAATTTAATGTATGATACCAGAAGGTAGCTACTGACTTGAAAGTTCTAGGAATTATTTAGCTTATCCAGCTACATGTTATAATTACTGTATCCAGTTTAACTACTGGGAGAGAGAAATGGCAGCTGAAATATCTTCAGATCTGAAAGCACTACTGGACCCTGTGCTCGATAAAAGAGCCTAACTTTCTAACTGGTGGTAAGCAATACACAAATTCTACTTCAGGCGTACTTGGTACAAAGAGAGACAAACAGGTGACAGAAAAGCCCAGGGCTCTCATCAGCCTTTTTGACATCCACATAAACCTCAATGTTTAAAGATATTTTGCGACGATGAACAGGAAGAAAAAGAAATTGTATTTAAGCACAATCAGAGTAACCAGTAATGACCCTAGTTATATCTACATCTTTTTTTGGAAAAATCTACTTTTATGTACTAAAAATAAATTGTCAGACTCATAACATATTTATAAAGAAAGCCTTCTCATGTGTGTATCCATGACAACCTAGATTTATATTTTGAGCTCCAGAAAGTTGTTACAGCACAGCTTACATAAATTACTTTAAAGAATGTAACAAGCTAAGATGGTCTGCTACCTGAGGTATTTTATTTGGCATAATATGTAATATTTCAACTATATTGAAGCATACAGGAAAACAAAAGCATTGGGCAGTGGTTTGAAACCAGTCTTGTCATAAAGTAAACATATTTTTAATGCAAGGAAAATGTAGAAGCTCTTTATGACAAAACACATTGGAAATTAAAAAATCCCTTAAGACTTAGTAAATGAATATTAGCATGCCATAGTTGGAAAAGCAAAGAAACACAGCAGAAATGTGGAGCGTACATTGCCTGAAATAAATAAAACTCCTTTCATTTACACTAGTATGCTGCCTACTGGGATTCCATCTGGACTGCTTTTTGTAGAGGCAACCTATTTTTTTTTACTTCTCTTACCTAGGGAAAAGGGCCTGTTTCACTGAACTGAGCATTACTAAAATTGCATTTCTGTTATACATACTTTCTTTTTGCATTTGACTTGAGAGGTGTAGTATATTATTTATATAATAGATTAACACAGTAGGCAATTTCCGAGCACAAAATGGAAACAGTGAGAAGATGCTTCATGAGATTTTCCAAAATGAGTATCAGTGACTTCCCTAGCATTTTGTTGTCAAATAAATGTATTATCTACCTTGGAAAGAGGCTTTGAGGGAAGAGACATACAATCATTTCAATAACTGTTTAATTCACTGCTAAGAATTCAAGTGCTGTTAACAACAGCTACAGCCTCTATGAAAATTGTCCTGAGCAGAGCCTACTGCTTCAGACTGAGAATCAGGAAAGCAAAAAAGCAGACAAGCTCATAACAGAGTCTTCCCTTGAACTCTCTGGCGAGAGAAAAAGTTCTTGACATCAGTGGTGCAATGCCTGGGTGACGCACTGCCGGGCAGCCTGGCGCTGGGTAGATTCATTACTTCTAGACCCACTCTGGGGCCTCGGGGCCTCTGTTCATGGGGGATCCCCAGTGAGGAGGCATCTAGCTGAGGGCTGCACAACAAGATTAAAGTGAAATTCAATACCTCCATCAAATGCAGCAACACAAAAGTTCTTCTGTAAGCCCCATACACAGGCTTCAAGGACTGCAACCCAGGCATGAGCTGTGCTTTGCAAGCTTCTCTTCTGACCACAGAAAAAATAACAGATTAGGCTGATATTGGCTGGCACGAGCTTTGCAGCCCATGCTCCTGAAGCAGAACCAGCAGGCGAGAGGGATGTTTACCCCGCATGTGACCCCAGCTGGTCAACTGTGGCCTTTCGTGGCCTGTTGTCTCCTCCCTCATTTCCTGATGGGTGGGAAATAGTAGCACTGTGGCTCTCCCTTCTTACCTGGAACAGCGTCCTGGATGTGCAACATAAGAACCAAGGGGGTCTTGGCAGCCCCTTTGCTCTTTTTTCTAGCTGTGTTAGGGCAACCTGAGGACTAATAAGCCAAATGTAATTTCAGGCACTTGCATAAATATTTGTGGTCACAGTTCATGCAATTCAGTAGTACTGTAAGAGCCTTAAGTAGGGAAAGATACTGGTTTTGTGGGAAGGATTCTGTACCAGAACATAATTATAAACATATAAACCAATTTATTTTTCTTGGCATATTACAGTACATTAGCTTCTACAGCCCAGTACTACATTTTGTTTAATGAAATGTCATTTACTGACACTGCTCAACACTTTTCAGCTTAACTGATGTAGTACAAACTCGAGTCTGCCTTCAGCTTCTTTCAGTTCTCCATGAAGGAGCAAAAAATGTGCAGCAGAAATTAAATCCCTTAATCAAGAGCCACCAGCATTAATAATCTCTCCTGAAAATTTGTGACAATAATATGCAAATATAGAATAGCTCCCATAATGTATAACAGAAGGCACTTGAGTGACTGGTTTATCAGAGAATGATATTGCATTTTAACTAAAATTCTTGAGAATGCTGCTACTTCATACACGTGCAACAAGGTAATCTCAAGAGTCTTATGTCCTGCTCCAACTTGACTGAACTAGACACCTGTACATATAATGAAAAGGTCATAATTTCTAAAGAGCCTGTATAGAAAAACATACAGAAAGGCATCACCAAGGCAAAGTAACCATATCTGAATTTGTGTTATTAGCCAGAAATAATCATAAGTGGTAAATAAACTTTGCAGTGATAAAAAGGTTACGCATTGCTAGATGTTTGGTAAGCATCCTATTAGAGGAAAAATTTAGAACATGTTTATGCAACTTTTATTCTTCATATTTCACATGGTACATTTGGCATAACTGGTTAAACATTCTACTCCTCTGATATCCAATGGTTTTCCACAGAAATCAATTTGTGGCCCATTAAACATATTGCCTAACATATGTCCATCAGCCAGCACAATTGACATATACTGGTTTTGTGCAGATAGCAATGTCTTGAGGGCCATTGTGTGTAAAGGTTAACCATCATCATGTATGAGGGTTAAAACCTAGAATAGATGCCATGCCATGTAAGTGTGATGCTACGTAAAATTCTGTGCAATTTAAATGCATTAATTGAAACTATTAGGCAAGCTTATTTGATGGGTTTCCTCCGTTGTTGATTAAAGAGAGCATCAAGCAATTGCACATGGAGGAATGGAAAATCAGTGTTTTGTACTAATGTTTAGATACCGTGAAGTTATGGCTATATCGCTTGTCTATGGTTATCCTCTACACAGCAAATTAAGAATTGAAAGAATTAAGAAATTGAAAGTTACAATTTTTCAAAGACCACTTTGAAATATGGTTTCTAACACTTCTTATAAAGGAAGCTTGAACAATGTCACATGACAAGGGCTGACCTCAGTGAAATGTAAAATGGAAATAAGTGTTATTGGTACAAAAGTCAGAGCCCAGACTTCTGCCTTGATGCTGGTTTTCCATGTCCATCTGAGTTAGAAAAATCAACTCACTGAAGTTACCTCTGGCTCTACTTGAAATGCCACTAAGCAACTCTAATTAGAGAAGGAAAAAGACCTTTTTCAAGCATAGCATCACACACATCAGCTTGTATTTTTAAGCACTTATGATACCTTTCATGAAACCAAAGAGAATACTGCTAAATCAGACAGCTGCTTTTGGAATATCAGTAAGCACACATTTCAGGAAGTGTATGAAACGAATATATATATATGATTAGAATTGAAAAAAGAAAAAAATAAAAGTGATTGATTAATACTTTAAAGAAAAAAATAATGTATCTATTTCACCAGCTGGTAAGTTATTCGATCATTTCATCAGCCAATAATGAAAAAACCCCACCTCTTGAAAATCATTATTTCTTTTTTTGCTGATATGCCCATAAAAGCTTTTCTTGTTGCCCTTCCATTTCATCACCAGACTCAACTCTAAATGGACTTTGGCTTTCCTACGCCGATCCCTGCATGCTCAGAGTGTGTCTCTGAATTCCTCCTGGGACACCTTACCCTACTTCTACCTCCTGTGCACTTCTTTTTTATGTCTGACTTTTGCCAGGAGCTACTTGTTTAACCATGTAGGCCTCCTGCTTGATTCTCAGCTCATCAGGAGCAGACCATTCTTGATCTTGGGGGTCGATCACCTTGAAAATCAACCAGCTCTCCTGGACCCTTCTATTCTTCAAGACCATTTCCCATAGGATTCTTCCAAGCAAGTCCCTGAACAGGCCATACTCTGTGGTCCTGGAGGCCAGGGTTGTGATCCTGCTTTTTGCTTTTTTCCCTCCTCTTGGGATCCTGATCTCCATCATCTCATGGTCACTGCAGCCATGGTTGACCCTGAACTTCATATACTTGACCAGTCCTTCCTTGTCTGTAAGTATGAGGTTCAGCAGAATGGAGCTCTTTGCAAGGAGGGGAGCTCTTTGGCTCCTTGATTAATTCTGCCATCAAGATGTTACCAAAGCACTCCAGAAACCTCCTGGATAGATCATGCATACTGTGCTGACCGTCCAGCAGATATCAGTGTGATACAACTCTCTCATGAGGACCAAGGCCTGTGATAATGAGGCTTCTTCCTGGTCTTGAAGCGAGTCCCAACTACTTCTTCTTCCTGACCAGGAAGAGGTACGTGCTCCAGCTTTGAAGAACAAATCTATACCTATTTATGAAGCTGACAGTTTTTACAGAGAGGAGCTGAGTCTTTTCACACCTTCAGAGTCTGTGGATGAACATTTGGAGACAAACAAATGCTCCTTGGCCCACAGCAATGATAACTGAGTCCTGGAGTAGTTTGCCTCTTGCAGGACTGTAAGTTCTAAGATGAGATACAGCTAGGTACATTCACACCAGTGAAGCCGTAGTTGTTAGTATTTTACAAACTAAAACCATGTTTTGTAGACTTTACACAAAGTCCATTTCAACTCATGAAGTGTTTTACGTAAGAATGTTTTTGGGTTTGGTCTGGTTTGGTTTAGTTTACAGCAACTCTAGGTACCTAAACAGCCTCTTTAGCAAAACAAGAGTGGTAGAATTTTTAACTGACAGTGACACTTTACTGACTGTAAATTTATGTTCATGCAATGTTTTTCATCCTGAAAAATTACAAAATTTAGCAATTACTATTTTAATTTTTTTAAAAGCCCTATTTAATCATCTCTCATCCCCTTTCACTGAAATGTAGACTTATCCATGGGATATGAATGACTGGTTAGCTTTGCACAGCAACTGTATGCAATAGATAAGGAAAGGAAATGAGTCCAGTAAATAAATCCTTTTCCATAGTGCATTATAACTGGGAGGTAAACAGCATGCGAGTACTTACCCAAGACAGGAATGGTGAAGGTAGCAACACTCTTAAGAGACTGCTGTGAAATATATAAATAAACATACAGTAGAACTTCTCCTTATGCCTTACACACTAGGTCTACAAACCCCTCTCCTGGAAGATGTGGATTAAAAAAGGATCAGTGCAGCCACACTAAGAGCTTTCAGAGGCTTCAATATCAGAGATTGCTGTGGTTTATTAAATAAAGATCAGGTAATAAAGACCCGTGAGGATTATATGCACTTAGACTTTTTTGAGGAGAAGAATTAGGATAAGTAAGTCTAAGTGGGAGCCTATACATTTACCATTACAATTAAGCACTAGTTTATTAAAAAATTATATAGTGAAAAATAACATTGATGGTTTTATTCACATCTGAGCCCTAACTAATTATCATTGTGGAGCTGCTTCTGTTTGCTATTCTCAAATAGTCACTGAAGGTGTTTTGTAAAAAGTGGGGCTTTGCTTTATATATGGTGTTTCATGTTTTCAAACAAGGACATACTGAAATATATACTGAAATAGCTACCTAAGAACTAACCAGTTTTGGAATTATTATCATTTGGCTCCGCAGCTCCTTGGGAGTTACAATTCCCCCCCAGTATATAAGCTGAACCTCTTGTCAGCAAAACTCATTCCCACATGCCACTCGCTGTATTTAATATAGCCCATGTCTGGCATAGCTGCCAGAGCACGTACTCTCAAGTGACTCTGTAATCCAGCTATCTGCGTTAGCAGTATGAGCTCACTCACAAGGTGCCTTCACCCACTATAATCCCGCAAGGTAGATTCACACCTCCATTTTATCTCTCTGTACAGGTAAGCAAGTACAGCTGAGAAATTAATGGATGTGAGGAGGAGTATGAGTCTTACATTAAGCAGAAGTGATCACCAGCAGCAGCACACAAGATCCTTCTGTGGTAAACCAGTGGCAATGGCTGAGCTAGTTTTGCTGCGTAGCTGTGCACAAGGATGGGAACACGTGGAGCAAAGTCAGACTCCAGTGTGAACATGCTGTTCAGGAAAAAAAAAAGCAGAGAACCAGCAGAATGAATGCTGTGGTCTGTCACCATTTCAATGCAGTGACCTTTACAAGCATTTCTCTGTGGTTTTTATCCATAAGATAAATGACCGGCGGGTATATAGGTTTCAGCATTTGAGTTATTAACCAGTAATAAAATACTACTGTAGACACGTTTAAATAGTAGTATGTATTTAATGTTTCATGAATAGGAATACCAGAAATGTGCTAAAATGAGAATGTTGAGTCTGCTTAAATTTCCCCATCTACTGCCTCTTTTAGCTTAGTGGATCATTCATAGCCAGATAGGTGGAATGAGTTGTGTCCTGAAATTTAATTTTTTAGATTTAGGTCTTAAGTTATGGGGAGTGAGATAAATTCTGAGGGTAACATTAATTCTATCTCTTTAAACTTAAGATGAGCAAAATAACTTTTTTGCATATACAATCTTATTATCATCTTGCCAAGATAGGAATAGTGACTGTGACTTGTTTAGGGAGATCAGTGTGCCTGGGAGCGCAAGTAACATGGTAACAACGGAAGACTGTGACTACCTCTAATTAGATTCAGACCATATGAAAACAAATCCTAAAGCTGAGACAGAATTATACATGGAACCTAGGAGAGAAAAAGCTATCCTGAGTAACACACAGGACATTCAGAGTGTTTCTAGTGAGAAGCTTTCCAAAGGTGTCAAAAGTATCCCTTGATTCAGCTTCCTTGCATGGGAAAAAAAGCCAACAACTTCATTATGGTAGTGCTTCAGAGAGGAAACTCTTGAAAAATAAACAATGAAGAACAACTGAAAGAGAAAAACTAAATGTTTGAAGACAGCACAGAACATACTTATTAGCAACTTGGGTCAAATGTATAGCACCTGCCAAAGAAGATTTTAGGAAGACCAAAATAAAGCCTGCAATGGAACTACAGGATAAAAGAGGACTTTAAAAATAAGAAGGCATCTTTAAAAAGCTGGAGTCATGTTTAAGGAAGGGTAATAAAAAAGATTATAAACTCTACCAGGTTAAAAACACAAGGCAGCAAAAAGAGAATTCGAGAAGCACTTGCAAAGGTTATGAACATATAAATACACATATGTATGCATATTTAAGCATATTAAGGAGGAGGAAGTCTGCCAGAGAGTTTGTAAAGCCAGCAGATGAGTGACAGAACATACAAGATTTCCCAGGGAAGATAAGATTATAACTGAAGGCAAACAAATTTTCCATAGCTGTGTTCACCATGGAGAGCAGAAAGAGGTTTCTCATGTTGGAATCCTTTCTGAGGAATTCCCTCTGCCTTAAAGTGAAATCAAATTAAATAGAAAATGCATTGACAAATGAGCAATAATATAACACTAGGGGCAGATTACATTCAACTTAAGTTCATCTGGCTTGAAACTTCATGACAACAGAAGAACTGGAAGGCATCAAAGCTGATGGCAAATTTTTTACAGGGTTCAGGAAAAGATTCAGGGAAGAAAAGGCCAGAAAGCCTCACACATTTGCAAGACAAACTACTCTTAGAACAGAATGAGTGGAATCACAGATACAGTAAAACCAGCAACACAGTTCTCTGAAGGAGAGACAAAGAAGGTGGAGCTGATACAGCTTATCTGAGTTTTCAAAAGACTCTTGAAAGAGATTTCATATTATTAATCCTTAAAGTAACTAAACCAGGAAAGCTTAAATGGAAAACTAGCAGCTAAACACTACTGGAAACAAAGAACTGAGTAGAAAGGCAAGTTTTTTCACTAGAGAAAGGTCAGCAATATTCCACAGTGCATTTTGGTCTCATGGTATTCATCAGATTTATGAATGCCCTAGATAAGTAAAAAATAGTGAGTGACAAAGTTTACTGGTATTTGGTATTAGGCAACAAAATTAAAGATGATGCCCTAATATGAAGCAAGGCAGAAATACCTTTCAAGACTGAATTACTGATAAAATTAAGATCTTTCATGCATACAAAGTAATGCATACAAATAAACCCCAATCCTAATTTTATATACCTAATGATAGTCTCTGAGGTGGCTTTTACTACTTGAAAATGAGATTTCAGGACTATGATAGATAGTTCCATGAAAATGTCATCTTGGAGCTCAGCAGAGGTAAAAAAAGCAAATCAGATGCTAGGATTTATTAGGAAAGGAAAAGGCTTAACAGCATAATGATATTTTCTAGTATATAAATCCATAGTACATTTCATCTTCAACATCATGTGGGGTTTGATTCTTCACCTTAAAACAGTATATAGACTGGAAAAGTTCTGAGGAAGGTGACATTGATAACTGTAAGTATAAATGGGAATGATTAAGCTGACAAGCAGTCATTGCCCTGGGAAAGAGATAATCAGAACAGGTATGACAGAAGGACGTAAAATTGCAAATGGAATAGCAAAAGTGAACAGGAAAGAGGTGTTCAGGTTTGGTTTTTTTCGTTACAAGAACTAAGAGACATTAAAGAAAAGTAACTGGTACAAAACAAAGAAAAAACCTGCTCCTCTGCACAGCCTGTACTTAGTGTGGAATGCTTCATCCCAGCACATCACAGATACACGGAGGTCACTAGGATATCAGAAGAAATTTAATGAATTCAAGGAGAAAAGAAAAAGTCCATCTACATCTGTTAAATACAGAGACAACACATCTAGGTCTGAATGGCTGTGCGCCAAAATGCTGAAGGCTTGAGAACGTCCTTAATAAGTCTCACTATATGGTTGTCTTGTTCTCAGTTTTCCCTAATGGCCAATGTCAGAGATAGACAAATCGTGTGGGTGGACCTTGGGACTGACATAGAAGAGGCTGTTCTTAGCCATGATATGATAACCTTTATTAACAAACACTGCAGGATACACAACCTTGACTGCTGTACAAACTTACCTTTTAAAAGGTCTACAAATTTCTAGCCATATCAATATTAAAGCAAAACACCCCACCAAGCAAGGACAAAAATGAACAAAGCTTGAAAGCTTTGCACTGACAGAGGGAATTAAATATTTTCCATCTCTTGTCTCTCACTATTCGATGGAACTGTAGGTTACAATTACATTACAGACCACAAACAATGGGAAACCCTGGCACCCATAGCAGCAGACTGAACAACACTGTGTAACAGTAAAAACATCTCAACTGTTGGTGTTACACTAAAGCTCTAAGATCTGGAGTGGCCAGTGGCATTAAATTTTATTTACAAGTTGCATAACAGCAAGCTTAGGAAATTTCTGCCATGAATGTGACAGCTACAACCGTCAGGCAACCTCAGGAAGATGGATGCTTCTTAAAAGTAGGGTTTTCCTCACTGAATCATAATGAACCTTTGTTACATCATTTGTGTGCTCTAAATTTTCCCTTAACTGCCTTCTTGTGATTAGCAACTTACTAAAATAAATGAAGCAGCAATTTCTCAATAAGAAAGGATGTAACAGACAACTGGTAGAAATTTTTGCCTGAAGTGTTGTTCAAAAACCAAGTTTGAGAAGACCTTATCTTAGTTTGAGAAAAAGTTCTGATCATCATGTTGATAGCCAAGTAAGATTTGAATCTATCAGACAGAAAATAAGGTTGTACCATTTTAGGAGTACTCTTGTCAGTTTAAAACAAGGCTGATGCTGTACTTGCTGAGAAACTTTCCAGCATTCTTCTACTTTTTGCACTATTGCTGCTTGGTTTTCTCCTTTTTATTTTCTGCTTATCACAAGAGTATTTGTAAATAACGTAACACAAGTTTGAAAGAGAAGAATGAGATTGCTATGGGAGGAGAGTAAGTGATGTCTGATTATCAGAGCACTAAGAAAAATTAATTACAATAAATGAATGTACAGGAATAACTCTTCCTAGCTTTTATGAAAATCATATATGTATTGGGTTTGTGTGGCAACGTTGGGGGGGGGGGG
>JAKFQP010000061.1:9172592-9301469 GCA_023375905.1 Nycticorax nycticorax | reverse complement strand
GCTTTATATCCATCAAAACAAACCAGAAATGCCCCTAGGAAGTTTGATTCTCTGAGACATGCATTCATGCCAATCATGTCTCGTTGATTTTGTGCTAGTTAGTATAATGGACAAGTGCAAGGACTGCAGAACAACTTAACTGTTTTAAACATTTAAGTATCCAATTAATAGTATTTTCAACATTCTGTATACTCGCATAAAAGACTGGATTTTCTATCTAGCAAATGTTACAAACAGGCATCCAAATACAATTAATGAAAGATGATAGAACGTGCACTAACAGTTCTTTGAAAAGTGACCATCATACTAATTGTGTAGGCTGGGTTTTTCAAAGAGTGAAAAACTGGTGTAAAGATTCTCTCACATGTAACATCTCCATAAGAAGTCCACAGGCACTTTGTTCCCTTTGAGTCTTGAAGGCACAGTTGCACATTGAATGTGCAAACTTGCTAAATTGGATTTTTCCCATTAGAATCCTCCCCTTCCAAAATCACATAGTTGAGTGGCAGGATTTTCCAATCTGCTGGAGATGTCAGCATTCACTGTATATGACTTCTAAAGTATTAATTATCATTTGCATATGCAAGAATGAGAAATGCTTCATTGGATTCATCTATTCAACCACTTTTTTTCTAGAAAAATATTCTTGTTCTACAAATCAATGCCCAGGA
The DNA here is from genome assembly GCA_023375905.1 of Nycticorax nycticorax. Lineage (NCBI taxonomy): Eukaryota > Metazoa > Chordata > Aves > Pelecaniformes > Ardeidae > Nycticorax > Nycticorax nycticorax. The sequence goes on along the minus strand of JAKFQP010000061.1, from coordinate 9,300,798 downwards.
AAGTGACTAATATAAATACATAAGCACAGGTAAGAGGGAAACTAAGCGGGTAATAGGTTGACATCTGAAAGGTGTCTGGCATTGTGCAATGCAAATGTGTACAATAGAAACTGTATTTGAGAAAACTGGATCACTAGGAATCTACCACTTATAACCTACACTAACTTGAATCCATACTGTATCATTTCATATTTCAGCTCCAAATGTGTAATTAGAAAGCCATTTTCTCTCTCTTTTGTGCATTTATATCCTTGCTCTCAAGCAAGAGTTGTCAAAATAAGTCAATCAAAAGAAATTTTTAAAAAGGGAAGACAGCAAGTTGTACGTAAGCCTCGCCACTCCATCATTTCCTTTGTGTTGGCCATCTGAAAGATGTAATAGGAATGTTTTCTTACTGTTTCTTAAAAACCTAGACTACTTCTGGCACATTGCACACAACTGAAGAACAAAGAAATGCTAGTAGGCTCAGGCCTTTTTCCTATTTTCGTTTGTTCTTGGTAAACAGAAAATGAATTTGCATCATAATTTGACAGAATTCTGCTCAGAGTCTACTTGGGGTTTTTTTTTGGGTTTGGGGGTTTTTTTTGTTGTTGTTGCCTAAGTAGAAGGGAATAAAATAATTTAGGAACACTAACATGAAACTGAAATCTCAGAGTACTTCTGTTGTCTTTCTCTCCTGATCTCTGGGGCTTTGACAGCCCACAGAATATCTAATAACACTGCCAGAGAAATGTCACACAAACACAAAATTAGAAGGTAAAAACACCGCATTGATTGATTTTATGACCTCAATTTTCACATTGATAACAAGGACTTCAGAAGGTAGCTTTAAACACAGTTTTATTGCACAAGAATGATTCACTTTGTTTACAGATGTCTTTTATAGATATCTATGTAGAGTTTGTCCATATATATTATCTGCAGCTATATGGAAATACAATTTGTTCTAGCAAAACTCTCCTTTGAACTTCATTCATATAAGGGAAATTTTCTATTTCTAGTCTGTCTCTAGTTCAACTAGCATTTTATTTGAAGGCCATTTCTTATTTTGTTGGGTCTAGACTGCCCACATTTCCTTTAAATTTTTTAAGAATCTATCTGAAAGCATTTGATAATTGACATGTTTAACTTTCTTTCCTTTGGAGTTAGACTGCCATGGCTAAAAGGCTGACTTAAGCAGTGTCACCCTTGTGGCTCTTGAAATACATGAGCTACTCTGAAAAAGAGAACATAAGTAAAAACTCATTGCAAATATCCATAAGCAAGAACATTCCAATTTCAGGATGTAGCCAGGTATTTACTTTATGGTCATTCAGATGTTGAGCCCTGCGAAACATGGATTTTATTTCCCTTATTATAAGAACAGCTCATGAGTTTGATAGACTGCATGGATGATGAAAAGGATGGATAGAAGACAGTATTTTGGCACATAATCTATTTTATAAAGGATTATTTAATTACCTTAAGAAAAAAATCCTTAAGACAAACACTAATCATTGGTTAGTTCCTCAGTGAAATGGAGAAGCTGACACAAAAGCAAACTTCTGCTGGTGCCATTAAGAGCAGATGCTAATTTATGAAGTCAAAGGACTCACAGAGGATTCTGGACTGTCCCAAAGCCTGAGCAACCGACTACAAGGTAGGGCTGGGAGAAACACCTCTCAGCTGTTCTGGACTGCAGCCGTACAGACTATGTATGACAAAGCCCTACCTAGAGAACAAGGGTCTGTGCTCCCTTCTCCCAGGGAAGCATTGATGGTAAATTTGCCCCTGCATCTTGAAAGAGTAGGGAGTGGCTATGTAATTTTTCAGTATGGTAGTAGGAATGGCCCCAGAGTCCCACTGTAAAAACTTCTGGCATCTGCACCCACAGAAGGATAGGACCTCATTAGGTATATTGTTTAAAGCAAAATCAGTGCAAGGTAGCTTACTGCTATTTTTGTTCTTGGATAACATGTGGGAAGGAATATTCTTGAAGGCAGTAAGAACTTCCGTTAGACATGAACGGAATATATAGGAGACATAAGTCACGATTTTTCTCTACAGCCTTTAAGATGCTTAACTTTTCAATTTAATTGCTGACATCTTACTGATACTGGATCAAACTAGAACCCAGATACTAACTTCTGAAGTCAGGGAACATTGCACTGCCCACACATTCTGTTGCTGAAGTCTACATAAAGGATAAAGAGATCTCTTTGTGCAACGAAAGATTTACAAGTTGACACCAGTGAACAGAAGGCAGTCACTGGATGATTTTATCAGCTATCCTGGCACGACACTCAGTGTCTGTGCTTACCACTAAGAAAAGTACAAGTCACTGTTTCAGATTTTAATGGTAGAGTGGGCAGACATTAGGGCTACCATAATTATTTCGGTGCATGTGTCACACATGAGCACAACACAGATGTAAACCCCACTGCAATTCCCATGCATTAGACACTGTTTGCATGGGGGTGGTGGGTTAAAAATATGGCAGGAGCCTGTTTAAAACAAGGGCTGTGGATGAGTGCTTTCCCCCAGGGCACCTTGCAGCATTTTGCCAACTTCCAACTCTGCAGCTCTCTGCTAGCCTCGGCAAGGCAGCTCCAATTCATCTCAAGCATTGTGTGCATTCCCTGGTGTTTAGGGAAGAGTGCTGCAGAGCGAGTCGGAAAACCAAAGTGATGCCTGCAAGACAAAGCAGCCTGGGAGAACAGTAACTGCATCCTTGAGAAATCCATGCTTCAGTTTTTAAGGTTGAGTATCTTTAGCTGTTCATGTTTTTCCATTATGTGTTGTGGACATAACTTTCGCAATAAGCTGCTTATACTTGAACATTATACATGGATTTCCTTTTAAATTTTGTGATTTCTACAGTAGATGCCATACTGATAATTAAATTTTAAAGATTTCTTCTTCTCTCTCTTGTATGGCTGTCATATGTTGAATCTGAATTTGCAAGAGGGAAAAAGATGATTGTTGATCCAATAGTGCAAAATAAGTTTATTTCTGCAACTGTGAATATTTCTGTTTTATTCTAGATAAAAATAACATTTTACTGTGTCTTCTGGAAGTCTTTATATTGTGTGTCTCTGTGGTTTCCAAGCTCTGCTCAGTGAAAAATGTAGGTACTACTTATAACTATTTACAGTATGACAAAGTAGTAAGTAAAAGGCATGTGCAGCTCTCCAATATCCATCTCAAGAGTTCTCTGTTGTTGTCTTTTCTACTCTTTCTGCAAACTTATTTTGCTCTATTTTCTTTTTATGAATCTATAGGATGTAATGCCCAAATTACAGTGGAATATCTTCTTATGTGAAGAGGGCTGTAAAGAAAGCTCTACTCTCCACTTCCCTCACTAAAAACAAAACTCAAAGCTTAACATTTCTTCACCACCATCAGATAAACAACACAAAAGATTAAACCATTTGGTAATATAAGGGTAGGAAAAAGAAAAAGAGAGGAAGCAACGTAAGTAGGCTCCACAGTACTATAGTACAATTCCAAAATTAGAAGTTTTACTGTACAACAAGCCCAGGTACAGGGCTTCCTCCCAGCCAAAACTGGCCATGTTATACTGGTGGTAGGCAGTGGAGAATTCACTTGAGCAATATACTTCTTTATATGACCATCTAATAGTCTCTTAGGTCTAAATACTGATTAAGCTAACCAGGATCCTCATCTGCTGGAGCTAGAAGTAAATGCACTTCCACATTTTTTATTTAGAGGGAGAACTATTACCGTCAGTCTCAGGTGGCACTGAAATCTGTTCGCAGCTGAAATTATTTAGAACATTCATCCATCCATAATGAATCCTTATCCATCTGATTTTTTTGCCTTCCCTAAGCCTCTTTTTCCCTCCCTGTTTTGCTCAGTTCCTTACTTAAATGCCTGAGGTTTCCCTACTCTTTCTGTGGAGATAGATTGGAACTGGACATCAAGAAACATTCAATGCCATTTCCATGGCTTGCAACACGCACAATACCTTGGGGATTATGCAAGATTTACCTAGGATAAACACTGGCTTCTGTTATTATTCCCTAATGAAGATTATCAGTGCTATTTTTAAGAACTAAAAATACAGTTTGACATTTTTTGTGTTCCTGTAAGCATCTCAGAGAAATTTTCTTATTTTGCTTCTCCACACTAGTACTGCAGATATCTGCAAGAAACCCCTACTGATCTGGAGAAAGCAAGCTGGAATTCCTGCAGAGGGAAACACTTCAAATTCTGAGGCAAGAGATAAGCAGCTTTGCATATTATTTTTCAGAGTATAACCCATATGCTTTCCAGCATTCCCCAATTGTGTTAGAATTCAATGTTGATTGAAATTATTGTTCTGACATCTTTTATTTATGAACAGAAGAGGATATTGGATTTTGGAATTTAAACATTTATCTTTTACCTTTATTTTGGAGATTATAGTATGCTTGTGATGCTAAATATAGTTTATCAGATGTTTTCAGTTTTAATTGCATAATTAGATATGTATCTATTATTATCCACAGTTACTAACAGCTCTAATGTTGTGGTGTTTTCTCTCTGAATGCTGAAATTAAGGAGGATTACTGTCAATGCAACAATGGTGTTATCCACTGTCGGTGAATTCCCATGACTAATACTGTATCAGACAAGCTGACTGCCTAGCTGAGAAATGACCGCTGACAAGTGAAAGTGAAGATTCACCAGGAACACTTGTTCATCAAAGGACAAGCATCAAATGGATCAAATGTATCTCAAATATTAGTATCTTTTGCTTCTTGAATGTTTCTGTGCAAGTAAAGTCTACATCTATGAACCAACTGAAAATATTTCAGTACTAAACTAGGCTTTAAATGGTGATATTCCTCAGCCATCTCCTCAGCAACATGTTGAAATCACCCCTCAGAAAGAGGCTTTTAACCAGAATGAATGGAAATCAAACAAATATTTTCTTACTTTGGTTCCCATGGCCAAACTTCTGTTCACTTGTTTGTTGAAATCAGATGCATATAACTAGGCATGTTTTAACATCAATTTTTAGAGTGGACATTCAACGTGAGGTATTATTTCATTGACTGACAATCAATAGAGATTGACAATCTGCACTACTCCCTTCCAACATGTCCCCAGAATATTGCCATTTTGTCTTTTGCTAAAAAATCAGTTGTTTGCACTTGAATGCATGAATTTTGACTGTTATCAATAATTATCTCTAAATTTACTGGGCATGTGTTAGCTATAGCGCAAAACAGATTGACAAATTAAAAAAACACAGCTTAAGGAAAAACTAAGAAAGGATCTAAGGAAAGGTGGTAACTTTTTCACTCAAAACGTACACTATTTCAGGAAAGTTAGATGGTAAGTTTTCAAACTTATAATCCTTTTGTCTCATCAGGGAACTTTGCTCCTCCAAAGAAAAAAAAAATCATCTAATAAAATCCATTGCTTTTTTCCTACAGAGCTTTGTTTCTTAGACCTACAGAGCCTTGTTTCATGACTACAGCATCTCTAGCACATGGAAAATCGAGCCAAAATAATTTCCTTAGCAATTGTAATAGCAAGTGATTGCAAACACATTCTGTTCTTCTTTCCTTCCACATATATTTCAGCTTAAGCAATAATGCATAGAAGATGAATGACTTCAACCACCTGTGTTTTTTAAATTCTTTCCAGAGATTTATTCTGGCTGAGAACTGAACAAAGTCATGGAAAGGTATCTATTTCGACCTGCAACTATGTTAGGCTCATTATAGGTACTGTTAAATGGGATTACGCACAAAGCTGCCTTTAGTTGTCTACATGGCAAAAAAATAGCTACAAGTACACCATCAAGGCATTTGTTTAAAGGAAGCATTAGTAAGAATGAATGCCTTGTTGATGCTAAAAGTTTCAAGAGTGTGTTACTGGGCAAGAGCACCCAAAATCAAGTATGTCAGGGAGTCCTATTTTGAATGATTAACATTATAGAAAGGCTCACCCAAGATATTTAGAAAATGGATTGAATAGATGAAAAAGAACACAGAAAGAGAATACAGAGACTTTTGGAAATAATAAAATATTTTTGTGATATTTTTAGAAAATCATTGTTCTCAAAAACATTTTTCTCATCTCATTACTTCATTGGGTCGATTTGGCTTCTTTTTATCTTAATATAATTTGGACTACTGACACAATACAAATAAACACCAAGACACCTCTGCAAATGAGGTGGTTTTTTTCTTTTCTAATAAAATCTCTTTAGTTTCCTCAAGGTAAATCTTCACCAATCATCCAATCCCATCCAATTGTTCTTTGCACTTGAAAGGAATTCCTTCCCTCTGGCACCACTTTTCAAATTGCTGGTGAACAGCATCTTATGATCTGCCACAATCAAAAGAGATTTATCCAATTTTCCCGATGTTTTTCTTCACGTGAAAGCAGTTGTCTCACATATTGCCCCACCATTAGTTCTTTCAGATATGACTGCAGAGTCATGTGTTTATGAGAAAGGCAAGAGATAGAAAACAAAGAAAAACAACCATGCAAATGCTTAAATTCTTTATTGCCNTCAAGAATGAAGTGCATGGAGTTCATTAACAGCTTTAGAAAGTGTTAGAAGCTGAAGGAGTAGACAAGAGGCATAAGGAGGCAGAGAAAAGCAACAAGCTGGATGGGGGCACTGGAACAGAAGCAGGTTTATGGGGCAAGGGACAGACTCAGGGAGGTCACAGCCTGACATCCAGTCCTGTTGCCCATGTCTGCGGCTCTGTACTGCAAGCCTCATCACATTAATTTTCTGAAATTTCTCCTCATAGGGGCATGCAAATACATCCCTGCTAGATCCCCCCACCTCCTAATTTTCGTCCTCTTCTTCATTGATGAAAGGAAGATCAAGGTAAATTAAAAGACCCCAGTTGTTAATTTCTAACCATTATGCTTTAAAAGCCACTCATTTGTACAAGGCCTTTCACAGCACACTTGCAGCATTCAGAAGCAAAATATCCTGCATTTAGCAGCCATAGTAAAGACAGCTTCTGGAAATCACCTGTGTGACACTCAAAGGGTTTATCAGCTCTGTGGCTCTTCGATCCTTCCCAGGATTGAACTTCTCAGTGTGATGCCCTTCTGTACAAAAAGGTTAATTAGTCAATGCTTACAGTACACTTTGAGAGCTCATGCTGGAAAAAGACTGCACAACCACCAATATTATTTTGTGGTGAAGCAGATATTTTAAGAATGCAAATATGAGCATCAGGTGGTGGTGTTATAGAGCTTAACTTTATTAAAAAAATTCACCAAGAAACCATAAAATACAACTGTGCATAGCAAGAAGCATATTACTAAGCATGCTAAAGCATATGCTATGTTGGCAACCTAAATTTTTTTCTAAACAGACAAAAAATGGCAGAAAGGGAACCCTACACATCAAGTTAGTAACTACCTCTTTTTTGAAGTATGAGACCCTTACACAAACCCCAGACTCTCATTATACTGCTTAGAAAACCTTGTTGAGCATGCATTATAAAGGAATCACATAATTTAAACCAAAAATCAACCTTGGAATGTTGTCTCCTATTAAGCTGTTTTTTCTGTATTGCATTATTTAATTAATGTTTTTTCTGCAAAAATTTTTAAAAGTGGAAACATTGTTACTTAGAATTCAACATCAGCAAAATTATATGGTATTGCTTCACACTAAATGCTGACATTAAATAGGAGTTTTTTTAATATATCATGGTACATGAGTAGTAAGGTCATGACTAAAGCAGTATTTCTGAGTTTTAATATGCCTTACGTAAAGTCAGACTTTAATATTTGTCATAAAATAAGCTACATTGATGTATTGTAAATCAAAACCAAAATGACAACAAATTAGAAAAATAAAAACCATAAAAACAATCATTAAAATGAAAAAATAAACCACATTATGAATATTTCTGCAAGATTCAAACTTTTGCTATTTCTTTTTCAAGGAAAACTAAAGCAACCATTTCTTATTCTAATGCTGAGTAACAAATTACTATGTCAGACTTTCCTGTGGTTCAAGAATACTGAGTTTCTGCTACAATCAAACCTCCCTGTCACTCCATGCAGAATCTCAGTCCATGAGAAGGATTTAGGCTTAAGTCTATGGTTTTAACCAAGAGGACTTAATGATCTATTTAATGAAATGCTTATTTGACAATTTCTTGAATGTTGTAGAAGGATTACATTAGCTTAGCACATCATATGGAAAGGATATGCAGAAATGTCCATGAATATTGAACTTCGGAGTATTGTTGAATTTTATACAGTTCAAAGATAATTTTTTTAATCGCTGGATGAACGGTTGGTAAATGAACAGTGAAGAGGGCACGAGAGGACTGTAAAAATAAAATTATAATAACACTTAGAATAATAATAAAAAAATTTAGCTTCACTTATTGTTAAAGCAAACAAAAAAGAAACAAACAAACCCTCAACATTTCCTCTTTCAGGAGCAGTGAGTTGCCTACAGTATTCATGTCTAGGCAGTAGAAATGAATTTTTATTTGCACACAGTTCTCTTCAGCATTTAAAGGGAAGTGGAAGCATTCATCAAACTGAAATCATAGTGGTCTGAATGCCTAAGTATGCTGAGGGACAGGTAAAAGGCCCCATTCTGCAGATAGTTGTGCCTGACTAGTGCAAGGCATGTGAGTTGTCCCATTAGGCTATGCAGTGGGAGCATCTGCACACATCAAGTCACTAAAGCACTGTGTTGGTGTGGTTTGAGCAGCAGTGGCCCAAGTCCCTGACCACATTGAATTAGCTTACCAAATAAAATGATTCAGAGAGCTATGAAAAAGATAAACAAATTACGCCACACCTACACAGTATCATGACATAAGCTGTTTATGCAGATGGTTTTCCCCTCCTTTAATAAGAGATATTTTAACAGGCAGTTAAAATACTCTTGCAAGAATTCTCTCACAGAATGTCCAGCCTGTTCTCCTGACACTGTATCTGTTACTTCAGCTATATTCATTATTACTCTAAAAAAATACTGAGGTAGCAAAATTTAAGTCACGTCTGAAGTAGAGTATTGTCTCAGCCTGTCTGTTTGTTTAGAAACAACAATGATAAATGATGCATCTGCAGCCCATGTTTCATGTGATATTGCTTAAAGCAGCAGCAAATCCCCAAGAGCATTTTTAATTACAAAGCTTCTTTGTCTATACACTTTTTTCCCATACACGTGACCCTACAATAAACAGTGACTGTGTTTAGGTTTCCTCTAACTTTCCAGGCAACAGAATACCTACGATCTTTTGAAGATCTCCATCATCTGAGGCAAGTCTTTTAAATATAGCAAGGAGTGTCTCCAAGGCTACAGTAATAGCTTTCTCTCATGAGACCATACTGTAACTGCCTGAGATAAAAAGCTCATTTCTCCCATTTCTTTCAAGGGCTCTTTCAAAAAGTTTTGACAAGCAGCTAAAGTAACAAGCAAGTGTGAAAACCCCATGACCCTGTTCCTTCTGGAGCAGCTAGAGAAGCATTCAGCACCAGGAGCACCTACCAGAGGAGCTGTCAGCAGTTGGGGGTAGTGTGTAATATAATTTCATATACAGTGCAAGTATTAATATATGATACATTACTTTAGGAACAGAGAGGTGTCTACATTGCAACAGGTGCCTTGTTGCAAGACACTGAACATGAAAAAACAAAGGAGTAAGTCACCAACGATATACCCTTATTACTATCCTGCACACTGGGAGGCTTTTTACCACATCTGCCTCATGCCAAAGAGTCTTCCTCAGAACCTGCCTGGTCAAATGTTCCTCTTTTTCCATGCATTCCCATTCTACATACCCATTTTGGCTTAACAACTTGTGCTGTGAAAATTCCCATTCTACATACCCATTTTGGCTTAACAACTTGTGCTGTGAAAGTAAAGGTGTGCACCTAAAAATGCAAGGACTCAAGAGCAAGCGCCCTTTGAGGAAGGGAATGAAGTTAGGTTTCTGGTGCACATTCTGTGCTGCATCCCTTTAGAGAGAGAAGTAGCAAGGCTACACTTTCATTGCCTTAGAGTTTCATTTTTGTGGCTTTGCAGGTGAGATTGAAGGTTGTTTGTAGCTGCCTTGACTGCCTGGCAATGACTTTTTGTATACCATTTTGTTAGGCTCTTCAGTGCTTTAACAGTAGGTGTGGAGACTTGGAGAAGGATCAGTACCAGAAAAATAGCTTCTAATGGAGAAAAGTTTATCAGCAAGAAGCTGTGCATGAATTCTTTTCCAGGGCAGAATAAAAGTCTGGCAGAAAAGCATAGTTCCTGATGGAGGAAAGTAAATCTAGTTGAGAATCTGTCATGTACAGCTAAGCCTACTATGAACACCATATACTGAAGTCTCAGGAAGTGTAACAACTGAATTTGATCCTAAGTAAAAATATTGGCACTTTCTTATGCTTTATATACTTCACATATTTATTAGCTGCTGCTTCTGAGAGCAAGAGATGGCAATGAAGGCTAGAGTATGCAGTTTCATTAAAATAACTACAGTCATATAATTTAGAGGGATCTAAGCTATGGCTCTTCTTATACTTCATAAAATGTAATTACTTTCTACCAGAATTTAGTATAGCTGTATTGTAACATAGCATCAATCAACAATAAAGTTACAGGAAATATTTTGAATTACACATACAATTTCCATCTTTCATTAGAATGAATGCAATTTTAAGCTATTCTCAACTTTCAACACCACCAGTCCTACTGGGGGACTTCAACCACCCCAACATCCACTGGAAAAGTAACCCAGCAAGCTGTAGGCAATCCAGGAGATGCCTAGAATGCCTTGAGGATAATTTCTTAAGCCAGGTAATAGACATCCCTACCTGAGCAGATGCGATACTGGACCTGGTGGTCACCAATGCAAGTGAGCTCATCAGAGACATCAAGATTGGAGGCAGCTTGGGCTGCAGTGATCACGCACTGCTGGAGTTCACAGTCCTGATGGATAGGGGAAAAGCGAGGAATATAGTCAGGACCCTAAATTTTAGGAAAGCAAAATTCCAGCTCTTCAAGGAGATAGTCAGAAGAACCCCCTGAGAAATGGTTCTCAGGGCCAGGGGAACAGAACAGAGCTGGCAGATCTTTAAGGATGTGTTCCACAGAGCACAAAAGCTCTCGATTCCCACAGGTAAAAAATCGGGCAAAGAAGGGAAGAGACCGGCATGGCTAGGATGAGAGATGCTGGTCAAACTAAGGAGGAAGAGGGAACTGCACGGGCAGTGGAAGCAGGGACAGGTATCCTGGGAAGAGTATAGGGACACTGCCCAATTGTGTAGGGACAAGGTCCAGAGAGCCAAGGCGTGGCTGAATTTGTTGAGGGATGCAAAGAATAATAAGAAGGGCTTCTACAAGTATGTCCACCAGAAAAGGAAGGTTAAAGAAAGTGTAACCCCTCAATGAACAAGAATGGTGAACTGGTATCAACAGACAAGGAGAAGGCTGAGGTGCTCAACAACTTTTTTGCCTCAGTCTTCACTGGTAACCTCTCTCCTCACCCCTCCCAAGTTGATGGACCACAAGATGGTGACCAGGGTGGGAAAGCCCCTCTCACTGTAAAGGAAGATCAGGTTCGTGACTGCATGAGGAACCTGAACATATATAAGCCTATGGGACCTGATGAGATGCATCCCAGAGTCCTGAGGGAATTGGCCGATGTAGTCGCCAAGCCACTCTCCATGATATTTGAAAAGTCATGACAGTCAGGTGAAGTCCTTGGGGACTGGAAAAAAAGGAAACATTGTGCCCATCTTTAAAAAGGGTAGAAAGGAGGACCCCAGGAACTATTGACCTGTCAGCCTCACCTCTGTGCCTGGGAAGATCATGGAACAGATCCTCCTAGAAGCTACGCTAAGGTACATGGAGGCCAGGAAGGTAATTCGAGATCACCAGCATGGCTTCACCAAGGGCAAGTCCTGCCTGATGAACCTAGTGGCTTTCTATGATGGAGTGACTGCATCACTGGACAAGGGAAAACCAACGGATGACATCTATCTGGATTTCTGCAAAGCCTTTGACATGGTCCCCCACCACATCCTTCTCTCTAAATTGGGGAGATACAGATTTGATGGGTGGACTGTTCGGTGGATAGGGAACTGGTTGGGTGGTTGCATCCAGAGGGTAGTGGTCAATGGCTTGATGTCCAGATGGAGACCGGTGACGAGTGGTGTCCCTCAGGGGTCTGTACTGGGACCGGTGCTGTTTAATATATTCATCAATGACATAGACAGTGAGATCGAGTGCACCCTCAGCAAGTTTGCAGATGACACCAAGCTGAGTGGTGCAGTTGACACACCAGAAGGACAGGATGTCATCCAGAGAGACCTGGACAGGCTGGAGAGGTGGGCCTGTGTGAACTTCATGAGGTTCAACAAGGCCAAGTGCGAGGTCCTGCACCTGGGTCAGGGCAATCCCCAGTATCAATACAGGCTGGGGATGAGAGGATTGAGAGCAGCCCTGCTGGGAGGGACTTGGGGGTACTGGTGGACAAAAAGCTGGACATGAGCCGGCAATGTGCGCTGGCAGCCCAGAAGGCCAACCGTACCCTGGGCTGCATCAAGAGAATCATGGCCAGCAGGGCGAGGGAGGTGATTCTGCCCCTCTACTCTGCTCTGGTGAGACCTCACCTGGAGTACTGCGTCCAGCTCTGGAGCCCTCAGCACAAGAAGGGCATGGAACTGTTGGAGCGGGTCCAGAGGAGGGCTACAAAAATGATCCAAGGGCAGGAGCACCTCTCTTATGAGGCCAGGCTGAGAGTTGGGCTTGTTCAGCCTGGAGAAGAGAAGGCTGCGGGGAGACCTGATTGCGGCCTTTCAGTACCTAAAGGGGGCCTATAGGAAAGACGAGGAAGGTCTTTTTAGTAGGGCCAGCTGTGACAGGACAAGGGGTAATGGTTTTAAAGTGAAGCAGGGTAGGTTTAGACTGGATGTAAGGAAGAAATTCTTTACAATGAGGGTGGTGAAACACTGGAACGGATTGCCCAGAGAGGTGGTGGAGGCCCCATCCCTGGAAACATTCAAGGCCAGGTTGGATGGGGCTCTGAGCAACCTGATCTGGTTAGCAGTGTCCCTGCTCACTGCAGGGGGGTTGGACTAGATGGCCTCTAGGGGTCCCTTCCAACCTGAAGAATTCTATGATTCAGGTTCTTTTAGTAAAAAACTGAAAATGACACCTTCTTCCACTCACCTTTTATAACTGAGTCTGACTTTTCATGTAAAATTACAGAAAATTGCAGAGTGAGAAAAATGTGAGTGACTGAGCATGGAATTTCTTAAGTACACTCTATATCTGCATGTAATAGGCTACAATCAACTGAGGATAGCAGTATTGAGATAAGAAGATGGAAGAGAATGTATTTTTCCTTACACATTCCATGTATTAATAGATAAATTAGAAGGTTGGCCTATTTCTAACAGGAACTTGAAAATCATTAATGCAATGACTGCACATCTCCTTCTGTGTAACATGAATACATCATAACCCCTGGCTCATTATTTGGTTAACTTAGGCTACAAACTTAAGTTTACTGCAAGCTGGTATGTATCACTTGATATGAGGGTTTTTTTTATAAAGACTTAGGTACTTATGACCAGCCTTCATGACAGGCTATCAATATTGCAACCCCAGCAGAACTATCGGTGCTAAGCTCTGCTACTGCCCTTGTCTTCAGTTTGCCAGACTCTCATGGCCCAAAACTAGATGGAGCAAAGTGGCAGTATAGTACACACAACACATGGTCCTCTGGGTACAGTATATCCACCTACCCTAAATTAATATCCTTTAGGAGATTTCTCAGACCAGTGGCATGTCAAAAAGAACGCAGGTGAGGTCACGTGTATATAGAATGTGCCTGAAGGTTCCTGACAACGTTGCCATTCTCATAAGAGGTAGTTACCTCTTGCAAGAGAGATTTTGCTGTGAAAACTGCAGACAGACAGACTTCTGGGGACAGGTACTTTGTCCTTTACAGGCATTTCACCAGAGCACACATCTGCAGGGCTGCTCTTTAACTCTGCTGGTCAGTGTTCACGTTGTGTTTCCTGGTGTGCTGGGGTGTTTTTCAGAAGATGAACGGTGAGACCTAATCTGACAAACTTTAGAGGAGATCAAAAGGCCGATCACATGGCCAAGACGAGGTGCAGTCACCACTCACACCAAAATGATTCAGATCACGTATGCAGGTAGCAACGGACAGGGAAATTATTTTTAGAGAATGTCAGAGAAAGGACATTAACAGCACCATTTTACCAGGACACTAAAGCCTACTAAGAGATGTCACAGTAAAAAACAAATACTCTTATCACAAATCAAAACACAGATTTGGGAAAGCTACCAAGTTCCATTTTCTCATAAACAAATTACAACCGATATGGCTCATTTAGGAGCGGAAAGTTTATGTCCGATTAGGAAATTTAACATGATGTGGAATGAGTAGGAGGCTTGGTCCTGGATCATGAAAAGCGGTGAATCAGCCCTGGCTCTCTACAGCTTACATGTTTTTCTCCTCTTCTTGACTCAGCCTAGTCTAGCTGGCCACTGAAAAATCTGTAAGATAAGAGATTCAGGGAAACATTCATTTCAGGAACAAGCTGCAGGTCTGCTTAAAGCTGGTTATTAATGATTCTCAATTCCTCTATCTACATATCATTTCAGATACTGCAGATGCCTGTGAGTCTCTGTTTTTTTCTAGATTCAGTTACACTTCCTATACTATAAAAATATTTTTTCTGTTAGTTTTTGCTGTAAATAATCCAACAGTAAAATAACATGTACTGACAGAGAGAAATAACATCCCAGAACATCTTAGGTTACTCTGGTATGATAAACATGGCACTAAAGGAAGGTCTAATGAGAAAATTTTACCACAAAAATGACCTCTCTAACCAGATAGAGACTTAAACAAAGTCTTGAAAGCAAGCAAAGGCTTGAAAATTTCACAGGCATCAGAAAATACAGGCAGGATGGGTTTTAAAGCCTCTTGCTACTTTTTTTCTAATAAATTTTATTAAAATGTACAAATTTTGCACACACAGGCATGGTGGCACTGGTTAAAAACTCAAAGGGATTATAGCAAAGTGCTTACATTAAGAGCAATTTAGGTTAAAACTATAGGATGGAAGAATGATATTGATGTTCTGTCAGAAATTTATCACTAAAAATATTTCATTTTAAGTGTTCCCATTACCAAGGTTGCACCACATAAATAAATAATGACTGCCAAACATTCTTTACTACTTGAAAATTCACCTCTGGAAAATATTTTAAAAATAGATGATTACAGAATTCCCAGGCTAAAAAAAAAAAAAGAAAGGTTAAAAATAGGAAAAACCAAACTCCATAGGCAAGACCACCTATTTATGAATGGCCATAGTAGTTCACCTATTCTTCCATGCAATCCAGTGCATTCTTTCTGTTAGCAGCACAAGTAGCAGCAGCAGGAGTAACAACAGGGCAAAAACATACTGTCTTTCTCCCTAATGCTGCCTGAGATACTGTTTTAATCTGAGGGATAGATAACAAAGCAACAAAGCAGCAACTTACATAAGAATTAAGTCAAGAAAGGAAGTTGAGAATGGGACATTAACAATAACATCAGCTAGGCACCACATCTCAGCTAGTCACCTTGGCTCTTCTTACAGTCAATGAGGGAAGAGAGGTGTTTTCTAGCATGGGAAAAATAGTTTCTTGGAGGATATCCCCACACATACATTAGATGATGGCCAACTAGCTAACAGTATGCAAGTCATGTAAACTCCTGCCCTATGTAGTATTAATAATGCCTATGTTCACTTTAAAATCCACAGCTCTCTATCTACCTATCATATTGTAATATAACGTTTGTGGGAGACAGTTTTTCTGGGTATAAAGATAATTAGAAACAAAAAAGACCTGAGATTGGAAGCTTTCATAGACCGTGTTAAGATATATTACGTATTTGCAAGAAAATTTAGATAAATGCACTGCGGCTTTTTACCCAGCAGTATCATTCACCTGGATTATAGTATACAGAGGAATTGCAAATTATATGTTAGAAAAAGATTGTTCATATGCTAAAAAATTAAATTATTAGTAATGACACTGCTTTTATATGTAACAAAGTTATAGTATTAAGTACTGCTAGCTTTCAGTTTAGCACAAGCAGGGCAGAAAGCTGGCAATGGTCTATTCCAATTAATTACAAAAGCATCAAGAAAATCTGCCCTATAAATAATACACATTTCTTTATTCACATCACCTTTATCCTGAACTTTTGAAGTGTAGAAACACTAGCAATTTTTCAATGGCTTTCTTGTCTGTTCCTGTGGCTACCCAAAGCATAGTCTTGATTAGTTTCCACAGATTTATGCTCTGCACAGCATTCATTGTTATTCAGAGAGCCAGAAGTCAGAAGGAAAAGAGGGCCACATGAAATAAAGTAATTTTTATATACAGTTCTTTGCCCTGTCATACTTTGCAAGGAAAGAATGTAATTTATCAGGAAAGGATGTAATTTAGCCTGTCTATGAGTACTTGCTTTATTGTCATATGACATCTTCAGCTAACTTTTCTCCCCACGGGCTTATAAGTAACCCTGATTCTGCATTTCTGAAGCTGGCTGGGATAAGAACCTGTGGGAAATGTGGATATTTAAAGACAGCAACAAGCAGGCACATTATGTAGGGGCAGATGGCAAATCACAATGTTCGAGTCAAATGTACCAGGCAATTAACAAAGGGAAAATAATTTCATACAAAAGGGCTGTAAAGAGGATTTTTATATTTTCCTGTGTTCCTTCCTTCCATGAAACTAAGACCAAAATATAACAGAAGTTGCTAATAACATTCAGATTAGCACTTTGCTGTGTATACATGCTTCATGGTCACTTTCTTCTAAACACTGGTCCATCCTTTAATAGTAATAATGAAAAAAAAAAAATCCCTAAAACCCTCATGTCTCATTTAGTAAATTAGCACACATTTTTTATTTTAATCCCTTTTGGCAAATTTTGCCTAATGATTTTTTTTTCCGATTCTCAAACTCCATCCATCAGGATTGCCTCCCACAGTCAGTTTTTCAGAGCAGCAGTCTCAGGTGGTTGTTGATTTTGGCACAAGTCTCCTTGCACAGTTCATCATTCAGTGTTGTCTCTGGTTTCTTCCTACACCAGAGAGATGGCAGGGATGTTGATGAAGCCTTTAACCATACTGTGCTCTTTCCACATGCTGTGCAGAGCCTGCTGGTGTTGCCAAATCCAAAAAGTGATATAATCCATGTAAATTCCTGCGTCTGTTTCTAAATGGGCTTGCCTTGCCCAAAGGCCATGATTGACTCAGTCTGTCTGTTTTCGTGTACTGGTATTGTGGTGTGCAACTGAGTTCTTGTTCAGATTTTGGCTTGTAGCACTCTAGAGTACATAGAGTCTCAAGCAGAGTTGACCAGCCCGTGCTTGGAAACATGTCAAAGGATCTGCTTGGTGAAATTCTGCGTTTTGTTTTTTTTCCCCACAAAGGCCTCTCTCACTGAGTATTTTATTGCACAGTCTGAACCAGAGTTAGTCTCTCATCAGACATTCATCTTAGCCTTCAGAAATGTTTGACTGCCCTCTTAGACGTAAGTACTTTGATCCACTCTGTCCCCATTTTTTAACCTCAGTACATTCAAAAGCTTATTGTTCTGATTTTTATACAAATATGCTTTATTAAGGATAAATTTATAAAGTATTTCTAACGCTGTTTCACTTATCCTTCTTAGTTTGAACTGAAAACCTGCTTAGGCACCAATAGCATCAGAAACAGCTGTTGACTACTGCTACTAGTGCCATTTTTCTGCAGAGTGATTCCAGCATCCAGTGCCATGACATTTTGGGGAGACTTCCAAAATAGATTAAGTTTTTTAACTGTACCCAACATTCACTCAGAGCAGTTTTACATTTCATTTTGGACTTGGCAGTATGTGTTATTCAGACCTCTGAAAAACAGCCAGATGGATCTCTAAATCTAACAGGTGGACCAGGAAGAAGGAAAACCATGATACTATGTTAAATAGGTGCTGATGTAGCCCCAGTGCTTCCAAAAACATGCCAGCCTTTTTTCCATTCCACCTGAGTGCCAGGCACCTTTACTGAGATGTGTGGCTCCCACACAGAAGTCTTCCCTGTACATCCCTACCCTATCCCTTCACTTCTTACCCTGGATTTCTCTGGCAGAGTAGAGGAAATTATAGTTCCCAGTTTCTCCTTGAAAACACCCTGGAAAACAGGCATGCAACTAATAAGTAGCCCTCACATCAGTAAGCTCTTCTGCTTCTGATATGATTTTAAAAATCATTATGCATGCTGTTCCTACGACAACCGACCCAGATTCCTAATGAGCTTCCCTTGGTAGTACTACTACTACTACTACTACATGAATGAATAATAATTTCCTGTGGGGAGATTTCCCGTGTCTGTGCTCTAATTCAAAGCCTGACCCGTCTGTCCTGGATTATATGCAGTGTGCCAGGAGCTTCCTGCTTCCTGGAATTTTTTTCCTGACGAACTGTTTCTCCCTCACTGTTTTGGAAATGGATTAGCAGCTCAGAGATGCTGCAGCAGCATGGAAAGCAGCCAGATGACAGCCACGAGCAGATGCCATTCAGGTTCGACGGAAAAATTAATTCTAGTCGCGTGATCAAACATTCATGGATCTTAAGGGAAAATCAGTATCTCCACGAGTCAAAGTTCCTGTGTGCCTGCATGGTTACCACTTTCAAGGTCTTGTGCGCTACTGGGAAAGCTATGATATCACTGTTTTATTTTGGTCTTGTATTTCACATAAGAACATGCAGTAACTTTGAAGAGTTTGAGCTCCAATATGATAACGCAAATCCACACGCTGTTCTATATAAAGTCCTTTAATCTCTCCTGATAAGCTTGTTTAATCTCCCCTTATTCAATGATAACAGATTAAAACTTCAATAGGTATAGTTGCCTGAGAAAGACTACTTTGTGGCTGGGTTGGTTTTGGGGCGTTGGTTTGGTTGGTTTTTTTTTTGGTGAAAAGGGCACAAAATCAAATTAACCAGGAGAAATGTGATAAAATGTAAAAATGTAATAACTCACTAAATATCAGGAGGACACTCTTGGACAGTGAATTACATCAAAATATGGGTTGTCTCACAAAAAAGTTAATAGAAGCATGATTAGCCTAGACGATCTAGTGCGGTACCTTTTCTCCTGCTTCTAAAGTCTGTGATGGTAGGGTAAGCTTTTTTCCTATGAGAGATTTATGAAACTTCATGGATCTCTTATAATCTCTCTCAAGTGTTTGCTTCAACAACACCACTGAGGTGGGTGATGCCAAAAATGAATTCTGTGCAGCCCTCAGAAAACCCTCCAGATATTTTCCACATGCTTTCTTGCTGTTGGTTTTTTTTTTTTTTTTTTTTGCTGATTGTTTTTGCATATGATACATCTATGAACATGCCTTTTTTCTTCCTTAGAGGCTTCATGGTGAATGGAGGTGAGCTTTAGTGTTTGCTGCACAGTTAGCAAGTTCCACTTCCCTAATTTAATCAACAACTTTGCAGCAATCTATATTCATTCCTGAATCCTGAATTACTTCAGAGATTATAACATGTTAATTTATGACTGGCATAAAAATCAAGGCATCCAATGAAAATTTAGAAGTAAAAGCCCTATAATTAATTCACTATTTTATACATCTATAGTGTTAACCAGTGCTGTTATCTAAAATTGATCTATACTTTTCTCTCAAAGCTTAGATGACACTTTTCTCAGGCCCCTCTAGAAATATTTCTGACATACGTTACTTTAACTCTGTAGTGCAACTTGGATTCCATACTTCATGATATTTTAAAACCTATGCAGTTTTGGCATCATTACTAGTGTCATAGTCACAGTGCTTTGCGGACACAGCTACAGTATGAAAAGATAATGAAAAAGTACCATTATTTCAAATAATGTTCCTTTAAAGACTATCATATTCAACCTTCTTGTTTGTAAAAAAGGTGATTTTTCTAAAAAGCTAGGCAGCAACTTAAAAAAAGTCCAGAAACCTTTTCTCTTATTTGGCTTCTCAGAATCACAACATTTTCTAAGTCCCAGCTACCTTACAAATTGGTTGAGGCCTGTCTTCCACTACCACACCAACTCTACAGAACTAAAAGGAGCTGAGAATCACTTTGGTCAGAAAACAGATACACTGACAGCAGTAATTTTATTAGAAAAATTACAAACAGAAAGTTCAAAAGATCTGCCAGATTGAATACAACTCCAGCAAGAACTCAGGAAGGGAAACACCTGAAAAATGGCATTTTTGCCAATCCTTATGAAAGCAGCGTGAATCATATGACCCATCAATGTCACTGAAAACTAGGAGTTTCCAAATAACTGCAGAGCACTAGGTGTGTACCTGTGACTCCTTGATAAATCACAAACACATAATCTTGGAGTGCTACTGAAATTCCGGTGAAATTTAGCATGAAATTAAATTAAATTATTTAATACTTACAAGGACTATTTGAAGATTTTTTTTTTGCTGCTTCTGCTTTATTCTATACTATGCAAATCTGAAATCTTTCTCGCTACTGTATAAATTAAAAAGGAATTGCTTTATGACTGCTGGCTGGGCTTTCCATCTGCAGAAGTCCATCCAGTGCAAGCTAAACTCTGCTGTGGTTTAGCTGCCAATGAACTTGTCTGTCTTGGGTCATACTGGACGATTTTATCCTTTCTGTCACTACTCTGGATTAAGCAAGTCTCAGAGGTTCTCTATCACTTCCATGACATTTGCGTGCACTGTTTCAAAAGCATGATGCCAACTTTGTGGCACTCAAGGTTTGGGGAAGGGTGGCTGGAAAGCTGCCTGGTGGAAAAAGACCTGGGGGTACTGGTTGACAGACGCTGAATGTGAGCCAGCAGTGTGCCCAGGTGGCCAAGAAGACCAATGGTATCCTGGCTTGTATCAGGAATAGTGTGGCCAGCAGGAGTAGGGAAGTGACCGTGCCCCTGTGCTTAGTGCTGGTGAGGCTGCGCCTTGAATACTGTGTTCAGTTTTGGGCCCCTCACTAAAGAATGATGTTGCATTGCTGGAGCATGTCCAGAGGAGAGCCACCAAGCTGGTGAGGGGTCTGGAGCACAAGTCTTCTGAGAAGCAGCTGAGGGAACTGGGGTTGTTTAGCCTGGAGAAGAGGAGGCTGAGGGGAGACCTTATTGCCCTCTACAACTGCCTGACAGGAGGCTGTAGTGAGGTGGGGGTCGTCCTCTTCTCCCTGGTAACGCTTGACAGGATGAGGAGAAATGGTCTGAAGTTGTGCCAGGGCAGGTTTAGGTTGGTCATTAGGAAAAATTTCTTCACAGAAGGGGTTGTCAGGCTCTGGAATGGGCTGCCCAGGGAGGTGGTCAAGTTCCCATTCCCTGGACTTATTTAAAAGAAGAGTAGATGAGGTGCTTTTAAGGTATTTAAAAGAAGAGTAGATGAGGTGCTTAGGGACATGGTTTAGTGGTGGAATGGCAGGGTTAGGGTAACGGTTGGACTTGGTGATCTTAAAGGCCTTTTCCAACCTAAATGATTCTATGATTCTATGAAGACATACTCATGAACACCCATCAGTGCTTTCAGTTTTTCAACAACTTTTATGCAAATATAAATTAACCTAGCATCATCACAAAGAAATCTGATTTCAGCAGTAGCTTTTTAGTACGAGGCACCATCAGATCCAGACTTCTCTAGGTGTGTGGTGGTTCTCCATGCTCTTCATTCACATCACCTTAACCTGAAAATCCATGTGGTCACTTAAAAGACTTTTCTCGTTAAACTCTGAACAGTACCTAAATAATGCTTCCATCCCAGTGCTGTGTTTGAGAAATGTAGGTAAAAAATACTTTAAAGCCAACTTTTTTACAACATCTCTTTAAACACTACATTTTCATTAGGTGAAGGAGACACTATTTATCCTGTACTTGTCTAAGCCAACTCCAAATAGGTTTTTACCTAAGATGGTTCTTCATGTTTAAAGTAAGAGCATATCTTACTTGGAAATTAATAGTTCCTCTTTTTTTTAACCATCTTCAAACCTTGTGTTAGCTGGGTCCTTATCAAACTGAAAATAATTCCTTCTGGGTGACAGGATGCTATTAACACCCAAGTATTTTGAAAACACTTGGATCTGACTGCTGCTAGTATAGCCTCAGCTCAGATGTGTTTTCCTGGAAAACAGGTAACAATATTCATTTAACATGTCCACTTAACCTGTATGTGTCAACTCTACCCTCAAGGTTTGTTGTATTAAGCTCAAAATTATATAAATACCATTTGCAATTACTGAAAGTGTCTGGCTGACTTCATGTCTACTAGAAGTGCATCCTTTTCCACAGTGCCCTGGTTCACTGTGAAACTAGTGACGTGCTTAGTCTGAGCTGTTAAAAAGAAACATCTTTCACACATCCCTAGCACTTGGGGGTTTGTTTTTGACACTTGAGAAAGACATTTGCTACTTGTGCACAGTAGTCTTTTCTACTTCAGCTTGAGAAAAACATTACCTTCTGTCTATGTAAATGTAGCAAAAATAAGTACTTGAACAGGAGGCCTCAGGAAACAGTGTTAATTAAAGCAGTATGTTAAAAAATTAGTGGCACAATATCAACGCCCACTAAAACAGAAAACAAGAGTTTGTGAACACTATTTCCCCTTTTGTTTCTGGAGTTCATTTACAGCCTGATTTTCAGCTGCAACCTCACATCCAGGCTCTAAAGCACTGGGAGCTGCAGCTGCATATTCAGCATATTTGAAAATAAGGATGCAAGCAGCTTCCTTGCTCTCCGTTTCTTTGCTCTGAAATCCAGGCCTGCTGCCGCTGCTCTTCTTACTTGCTCTTCTGAACAAGTGCAATTTAAGGTCAAACCTCTAGGAACACATTAAATACATCTATTTCTTAGATTAGTTTAGTAACTGAGCTTAAGAGCAATTCTGTCATTAAATTCTTGGAAAGGTCTCTCAAAATCCTAACCACTGCATGCTTAACTTCTTCGTCCTGTTGGAGGGCTTAAGTTCAGGTTGAAACAACATTGGAGTAAAACCATTTCAGACTATGCTATTCAGAAAATATAACATAGTAAAAAAAAAAAAAAATCTTTAGGGCAAACCAACAGGCATCATTATTTTTTCATCATTTATCAATATTTGCTCTGTTGGTTTTGGCAAAACAAAACATAAGCAGCTAAACTTTTCTGAAGCAGAAAGCATTCTCTCTTTGTTACCTCCTCTAGGGTTGAGGTGGGGTGGAGTGGGTAATAGACATAGGAGCAGCCTGAATTAAAGCTGCCTGGGAGAGCTATAACAAAAGAAGAAGGGAGAGAGATAAAGGCAATTTTTTTTTTTTCTCAAACCTAAGCATATCCTAGATTTTGCTCACTTCTCAAATGTCTGCTGGCTACTGGTTTCTTGGTAGTGAAAGTTGCTTACAAAAATTGATGTGTTTTATTTTTCTGTTATTTGAAAACAGCAGGTTAGGGAAGCGGACATGTTAAACAAAGTGGTTTTGCATGTTAAGACACATTATTTCCACTTTTTTTTTAATTCACACCTTTTCAATGGAAAGATACAAAGGAAGGTGGATCGTTCACAGCATAAAATAAATTCAAAATTCTATATTTATCCTTTAATCTCTTATTACTTATTATCATTCTATTTAAGAATCAACTTGTGAGTCACAGAACAAGGAATTTACTATTTAAAATGCTATAGCTCTATAATAGAGTCACTACAATCTATCCAGTGAAGTTGTACATAGACACTGAGATGTATTTTAAGGAGCTGAAATTACCAGTAACATTCATCATAAATTCATCATTTGTTCAACATGAAAACTGAGAGATATCTTATGTCTGTTAATGCATCCCATTAAGTATATCCATTAATACTGTATTTTAATGTCTAGCTAAAGTAAAAATTGTACTATAGGCTATCGGGAGCTAGACAAAAAAAAAAATCCACTAAAAATTCAACCCAAAGAAAAGCCCATCTGCATTCCATATCAAGACAGGATCAAAATATTTTAGTATTTTCTTCAAAATTATTGAAAAGAGATTTACTTGGGTCTCCCATAGACCAGCTGACTGTCACCTGCCTATCTGGCTATTGCAATTTTCTTCTTCCCTTAACTCCTGCCATTATCTCTGGAATGTTTCCTCTTAATTTAATTCTGAAATATTCATCAAGCCAGTAAGAGGCTGAAGCTAGAGTATCACTATACTCTGTTGACCAGCAATCTGCAGTGCTGAAAATGCAATGTCAAGATCCTACTGTAAATCAAGTAAAACAGAAACACCAGCTTGATCTCCTGCATCTACAGTGAACACTTCAGCCATTAGCTGACCATTGATGAGCTCTGGGGTTTTGGATCTGTACTTTTCCTCTGACTAAAGCAACCATTTGTGAAAAATGTTGTCTCGAACCTCATGCAGGCAAAACAAAATTCAGTTTTGGTTTAAATGACTGAAAATTTTCATTCTGTCCAAAAGATATTTCATCAAAAAATTCCTAACGTACTTTATTGCTGTATAGATATCTACTGAAATAACAATGATAACAAGTAAACAGTTCTATGGTTTTAATTCTTACTGGAATAAGTACCTGATTGGATGAGAAGGATTACCACAAGTCTCAGACTTTAAACTGCAATTTGAATGTGTAAACACAGCTGTCTGATATGTCTCCCATGAGTTATAATGGAAATGACAATACTCAGACACTACTGTACAGTTTTTAAACATTAAAAATGGGAAACTCCAAAGGCTCTCCCAGGAGGACTGTAAATGCACGGGAACTTTGCTGTAATGCAGAGACTGTTACTCAGGGATCAGAAAGGAGAAGGGAGACATAATGGTCAGAAATAACAGGCTAAAATGCAGAGACATTTCATTAACAAAGAAAAGCTTTTAGTGTATGAAATACTTGTCAAGACAGTAAAAATGTCCACTGCTTCCTACATTATCCATAACCCAGTAGGAGGGAGAATAGTTTGACCTGAATCTGTATCAGACAGGTCTTTTACAAAATGCCTCCCTTTTAATAGAGACACTGGTAAAGCTACGTCATGAGCAACTGAATTTAAAAGTTGAGCCCACTCTTACTGCACCCAGTGTTTTAGCCTTATGTAATCCTTCACCAGAGCAGTTTTCCCTTTCCCTTTCTTAGACAAAACAGCTAAACACATATGAGAAAACCAAACCTAAAAATAAAGAGAAAGCAAACTAAGGAATTTCACATTTTATACTAGTGAAGGGCAGGCATCCTTCATAATAACTGGCAGACGGGTCTTACTTGAAGAAGTTCCTTGAATTAAAACAAAAAAAATTCAGAATACTTCTACAACCAAGACTATCAAGTCCTAAGTGAACTGGCAATTTCAGACTTTCAGCACCTTTGTTTCCTGTTATTTTCTCCTTTATTAACAGCTTTTCATTTGTTTGCCACTTTCATTTGGAAAGTCTAAGCAATCTGTAGGCTTTTCAGAGTCCTACCAGAAAAGCAACAGGCAAACAATTTCAAACAAGCTTCAGTACCATTTCTTGTCTTCCTTGCTGTTTCCACAACAGTGTCTTCTAACCTCTTCACCCCTCTGTCAGTACAGCTCCCTTTCTCCCTCTCCTTTGGATCCACCACTGGCCTCAAAACTCTCAAGTGCCTCCAGTGAAATTTTCTGATCATAGGTAGCAGATTTTAAAGCAGAAAACAAGAAATACAACACAAGTTTTAGCATGGAGTGGAAGAGACATGAGAAGCTTCATAGCTTCTCGAGGGAGCTTTCAGTAGCAGAGAGCAATTATCAGGAAATGTAACATTGCATATATTCTCTAATAAAGGATAAAGAATCTGGGACTGGGAAGTCTCTAGCATATGACATGACAGGCAACCTTACACAGCAATGGGGTTGTGACTTTCAGACTTTGGCCTTCCTAAACCTATGCACCTCGCTAAAATTAGCCATAATGACTCACATAATTTAGGCCAACATTCTTTTCTCACTGGGAGATATGGAGACTCCATGAAAAGTCAGCATTTACAGGATTTCCCATAAATATCTTTCCATCTTCTACCTGCTGTCAAGTTCAGCAGTCTTCTAAGCTGGAGATTATTTAACATGCCCTCTTTAAATGTTTTATTCCACTGTGGTCTCTGGCCTCTCCTTGAATCTGTGGACATTTCTAGCCAACACATCCTTAGGCAAAGACATCACTGCACCCACTGTCCATTGCATGTCAGTCTGGAACCTGGGAGCTTGGAGTTTGTCTTCCACAACTTCATTTGCTTCAGCTACCTCCAGCTCAAGACTAACTTTGCCTTTCTCATACCAATAAACCTTTTAGATGCTGGTACCCTCCCCCCATCCCTTAGTGGTACCTTAAACACTGTATAACACTGTTATGCTCATAACAGCACCACCTCTTCCATAGTTGGGGGGTTAACCTCTTGCATCCATGCTCAAAGAGCTAAGGCCCTAAATCTGCTCAGTTTTGCTTCAGAATTATCTTTTTAGGAAGAAACATGTCTGCCAATATTTTACTTCTGATCAGCTTGTTTTTTCTTTTTCTTTTTTTAAAAGACCACACTAATTTGGTCTGTTTAAAGTAATAATTTTTTCCTGAGCTTTTATACTAAAGATATCACTTCTTGGCTCACATCACAACCTTTATGGGAGCTGAGATTTTATACAATATTGGGTGAAATGAGAAGAAATCTATACTATTTACCTGTTAGCTGCATCTGACCTGAAAAGTTAGAATATGAATGCAACACACATCCATTTTTACAACCTATATCAGCTTGTGTTCAGCAGTGATAAAAGATTTTTACCTGGCAACAAAAATATAGTCTACATAATATACATTATTTTCAGTAGATATGGCAAAATAGATTTGGTAAAAACAGAGTTCAATGTTGCTATTAAACTCCTCAGAGAAACTCCCAATTTTGAAAAACTAGTAAAATGCCTCAGAACTGTGTTTCTGAGTCTTAGAAGAAATTAAAGAGCAGGTACTAGTACTTTGAATGCCTAGTGGGAGGCTAGATTATCTCTGCCACATTAAACCCCTCTGCTCCTTGTGTGCTGATCCAGCAATCACTGCCTAATGCATAAACACCGTGATCTGTTGATCTGCCTCAATCAAGATGCTAGACTTCAGTCTTTATTTAATAATTTTTCAGAGTTTTCTTTTTCTTCTTTGCTGCCTTGCAAGCATGGATGCATCTTCTCCCTAACAACTCAGAAGCTTCTTTATTGCATTCTTTAAGTTGCTCCTTACAGCTCCCCTTTTCTATGGTACCTGATCTAACTGTGTTTGTCCCATTAATACTCTAGGTTTCCCGTTTTCCGGTTTTTAAGAAATAATATATTTTCTTCACTTTCTTTTCATTATTGCACAAATTCACTTCATATTTTCACTGATTATAACTTCAATAAATTTCACTTCCATTACTGGGGTTTTGGGTGAGGGGGCAGGGATAGAACAACCTGCTGGATTCTATTTGAATGACTAATAACAAGATCTCTGAATGGAGATTTCAGGCAGTAACCTAATACAAATACAACAAACTAAAGAGCAGGAAGGCAGGAAAGGTCATACTGAAATAAATCAGCAAAAAAAAAGAAATAGAAAGAAAACCAAAGAAAGTAGGGAACAAAGTCAGGAAATGCTAAAAAGAAAGAAGCAAAAGAAGGCATAACACCCATATATTGTTAATTCTCCTATGAAGTCCCCTTGCCTACCAGGAAAACTAAGTCCCACTGTGGTCCAGAAGACAGGGAGTGATTACTCTTTACACTCTCAGAGCTCACTGCAGAGAGGAATGCTCATAGCCCCCATCCTAATTTTCCAATGTCAGCACTGCATTAAAGCCCATCCTTCCTGCCATACAGAATTGGTCACTGTAGCAGAGAAGGAGAACAATTCATTAGAGATGGAAAGAGCCAGTGATCTACAACCCAGATAAGACCAACATCACTAGCAAAATCTATTCATAATGAGGTATGACAGAGTCACTAAACTTTGCAACTCAAATTCATAGATAAATGAAAATGGGAAAAAATTAATAGAGAAACAAGAGATTTTGTTTTCAGCATAAAGATCAATAATGGGATTTAGTACTGGTTCATTTAAGACGAGGATGGATAACAGCTGTTCTAATTGCAGAACTGCAGCTTTCAGTGCTGTGTTTTCTTATTTATTTAAAACATTAAACTGTAATCACTTGTGGGGAAGACCCACGGGTATGTGGATCAAAAGGATTACAAAAATTCATCCTAAGTTTACAATATGGACAATTATCCATGAAACGTACTGCAGAAAAAAGGTACCTTTGCACTGTTCTGAAGAGGAATCTGGCCACACCGTGATTTTTTGGATGTCTGGACACTCTCCAGAGTACCAAACGCACATTTTACAGCTCAAAGTATTACTGTACATCAGGAAAAAGACAAGTGAACAGTCTAATTGTAACCATCCAAATAAAAGGGAGGCAAACATATTGTTCCAATTTTTGCCTGGTAGCTTTTCAGCTCTTCTCCACGGTCAAAAACTTTTTTCTATTAAACGCCTTGTATTTATTTCACCTTCTATTTAATTTGCAAATAGAATGCAAAAGTAACCTGAAATGTTCTGACCGTTGTGGTAACAGTGATACTGGGGTAATAAACACAGATGATCACATCTCATTCATCCCAAGATCCAGCTTTTCCTGAGACAAAGCATCACTTTGTTTTGAGACTGCCAAGTTCCTTCACTCCGTGGTTTGTCATTCAAAATTTATCTGTAGAGTGCCACAGACATGCTGCTGGCACAAAAGCAAACACCTACCGAATGGAAACTCTTGGCTGGCTGTGAATGCAATCTTTGTCTCCAGTAATTCTGTTAAAAAGGTGAAGCAAATGATTTCACATGCTGATCACAAAACAGGGGACACCTGTCATTCACTTGAATGTATACTAAAGGAGTACGTATCCACCCACTAAGATCCTGACAGAGTTTCTTGATTCATGAGAGAAACTGTACGGCAAAGTTCAGTGTGTACCAGGTTTCTGTGAAGACTGTAGACAGGATTCATCTCTGCATTGTATCATTTCCCCTCTCCCCCTGAAAAAGATGTACAACTTGTATAGCACCATTAAATCAGTAAAGTACCACTAAATCACAACCTTAATGCCCATAAATATGTTCAGTGGACTGGGTCACTGTATCACACTAGTCCTATGTCATTTTAGTAATTGAGAGAGAAGCGTGCTTAAGGAATACACAGAAGTTATGCTGAGGAAATCAGGCTTTACTGATATGCTCTACCTAAAGTCTGACATGAAATTAATTCTATTATAAATCAGCTTCTGTATGGTACTTCCTATATTTTCTCACTCTTCTCCTAGATAACGAATATTGCTTTAGTGTTCTAGCTGTGAAGATTTAGAATAAAAATAATTTTATAATGACTAGCAGAACAATACAAAAAATGAATTTAATTTATGTGATGTAAAAGGGATGCTTTGGGTGTTTGCTTTGCTTTTCTTTTTTAACTTCACAGCCTTTTTCTCACTTACACCACCAGTACTTTAATCTCCAATAAAAGTTCAGAACCACGTGCCATCAGAGGGATCCAGAGTGTGCTAGAAAAGCATGAGTGTGGTATTTTAACTGTAATTTATACAATATTAATAGCCTACTAAGCACCATCACATTCCCGCAAAAGATGCAAACATCAAATGTTACTACAAAAAGAAAAACAAAAATACATATCACCATGCACTTCCAGACAGTTATGAAGAATCAAAAATTACTTTGAGAGACTTTTTCCTGGTCACCTAGCCCCATTTTTTCCACACATAAGCCACAAGATGTTAATAAAAATTGTATGTTTCTTTAACAAAGTGTTTTATGATAGCCATATAGCAGTTCATGCTGGCAAGAAGCGTAGCAATAGGAAAGATAAGAAATTCAGTATTTTGTACAGGAGCTTGAATCCCAAAATCTTCCCAAACAGTTCCTCTTTCCTGATTACCAGCAACAGATAAATCCTGATATCATATTGTATTTGGAATAACCTTGATAATAATTTCCCATATGACAACACTAATGATTGTAAAGTTGAGAGCAATCAATGTGTATTAAACACACATACTACACAGAAACAGCATTCATTTAGCATTTTGGTCACCAATACTTTCCATCAGTAAGTTCAATTCTAAGATCTCACAGTGTGTCAGTTTCTTAGGGTTGAACCATGTTTGCATTCTGAAAATAAATTCTTAGTAGCAACTGAAAAAGAATTA
The DNA here is from genome assembly GCA_023375905.1 of Nycticorax nycticorax. Lineage (NCBI taxonomy): Eukaryota > Metazoa > Chordata > Aves > Pelecaniformes > Ardeidae > Nycticorax > Nycticorax nycticorax. The sequence goes on along the minus strand of JAKFQP010000061.1, from coordinate 9,270,527 downwards.
ACAAATTTCAGTAGCTAAAGGAAACAAAACTGCTGACTAGAATATAGGTGCTTAAATCAGCTTATTGCAAGGTGTTGGAGGTATGCACAGAGTTCATGCTTTGAGAAAACTTAGGCAAATCCTCCTTAGCTCATCTTTAACTAACCAGAAACTCAGTGCATTATGCATGAGGAGACAAATTTCAACATGCAAAATCTTTGGGGAAGGGTGGAATGTATATTTTTTCTTTTTATTTAATATAAATAGTTTCCAGTACCTTTAGAGTGAAAAGTTGCAGAAAATATTCTTTCAAAAATGAAAAAGTGAAAGCATGAGCCAGAACAGATAATGAGTTCATTAAACTAGCCACATCCCTTAAGTATTTATGAAATTTGAGGAGAAGCATGAGTGTATTTTTCAAAAAAATGCTTTCTTGTAGTTTGTAATTGCTATTAAGATGATTTTGTCATCCTTGTGCATAAATAAATAATGCTGGTAGATTACTTTAGCCACTGAAAAGGGCCAGGAAAATTCTCTTTAGCCTTGATCTTCTCTAAGGTTCAGAAAATAAAAATGAAAATAAAATCAGAACCTTCCTGAAAAAAAAAATCAGAACCGCTATTGTCTTTCTACCTTTAATTAAATATCAAACCATCCACTTAGAATCCCTTTACATGTTGGCCCATCTCCCAAAATTTGACACTTGCAAGTTTGAACAATTTTGCATCTGTACTGCAGCAAAAACTTTTTCATAAATATTTATAAACAAGATAACTGTGCACAAAAAATGCATTATTAAAATAAATGCTCTCTACAATCCTAATGATAGACATCCAGAAAACTAATACAGAAGGGAATTTCTGTGCAGCTTAAAAATATCTTGTATTACAATAGTATCCATTCAAAGTCAAATTCTTACACTGTCCATATTGTTCTTCTAAACAAATGGTGTTGAAATTACTGAGGATTATCCTTTCAATCCGCCTAGAATTTCCCTTCATCCACATATTTTTGAAGATTCATTCAAGCTGGGTATTTTTCATTCAAAAGGAGTATTTTTATTGCCTTGTAAAATTACATTTTCTATCCACAGAAGCGTAATATGTGTAGAGTAACAGTATCAGTAAAGGCAATTGTTCCACCTAAAAGCGTGTCTACAGGTGCTTGAGTTTTGCTCTGCAAACTTTGCCACCACTTCTCTGCCCTGTGCATTGATGCAGGGTTTCATCCAACACAAGACACCTGACTCAGCCTCTCCCAGTACATAGCAGGGTCTGGTCCTACTGCATCACGGTTATATGGTGGCTTTCCTCAACACAAGCCTTTGCTTATGAACTAAACATGAGAACAAAACATGAGAAGTAAACAAGTCATGCCAGAGAATAAACATCTCAGCTAATAAAGTTGAATCCCATCTAGAGAGGGAAAATTTGGCAGTGATAGCAAGTTTAAGTGCAACTAAATGAAATCAACCAGCATTGCACAAACGCCTTGCTGTACAGATAGGTTCATACTGGGTCTATAAATGTCAGAAAGGGTCATCCAGTTCAATCTCCTGTGTGATTAAACAACAGCACTTTCTTGAATGGATCACTGCTTCATGGAAATGCATATATGACACAAAACATCTACTTCTGATTTTAAAATTGTCAGCAAAGAGTAGCTCCTGGCAACTCTTATCTTTTACAATGGACAGTGCTGTGGTTGTTGCAAGGATGTGCTTTTTTTAGATTAAAACTTGCTGTCTTCCATCCACGACTCCTGGTATACTTGTCTGTTATAATATAATGTTGCCTTACAAAGTGTGTGCTGACAGTGATCAAATCACCTCCTAACTTTCCTCTTTGAGGAGCTGCTGGACTGAGCTTTCTGAGATGACTGCACGGTACAATGTCTCCCTGGTCTTTAATGTCACTCTATATTCTAGTGTGGGGGAAAAAAAATCCTCCACAAGAAACAATACCTATTTTTGACATGTTATTTTAGTTCTTAGTTGAGTTGGTACAGTGTTTGCATGCATATATCACTCTTACAACATTACTTCTTGCTCCTCTATTTTTAACTGCATTATAAATGCATAAAACCTGCACTGCAGTTAAATTAAGGAATCAGAAAGCTAAGTGCTCAATTGAAACAGACATTTCCCCAACCTCATGAGAGCAACTACTCAAAACAGTCTGTATGAAGTAAATTCTGTCACTGGTTTTGAAAGCATTTACCCACAAAGCCTGACAGTTGCCAATACCAAAGCAAAGCTTCAGCATACATTCTTGAAGCATCATACAAACATCGCCTTTTCATTATTGCAACTGAATGTATTTATGTGGCAAAAAATCTATACATGTCAGGAATGCATCAAATATATGAAATTCCTAAAAAGAAGGCAGCCAATACTTGCAAAAGCAGATTTTGTGTAAAGATGCTTTCCGTGAATTTAAAACAGAATAAGTCATTAAACAGAGAAACGGTAAGAGATTAACTACGAAGATACTCATCTGAGAAAAATCTTTCAATGTCCTTCTCTTTAAAAAGATCTTGTGATTTATGGAATACAACCTAGTTGAACTGTAATCAGTTTCTGAGTGCAGCTTGGTTTGCTTTTTTTACTATCATATTGTCACTTACTATTTAAGTCATGGTAAACATGAAAGACTAATGCAAATGATACACTTTCCTCTCTGCATATTTTAAAGAGAAGCTTAATTCCCTAGTTTCTCAATTATTAGTTAGCAGCTAAAGACCATGGGTTTTTCCTCTGAAAGGCACCAGAAAACAAGTAATCATTCTCACATAACTTACATTACAGCAATAGTTGGATCTTTGTAAATCACAGATACTGTTAAAAATCTGTTAGACCTGTTTTTGTGTGTCCTATTTGTTTAGCAAAAGCATCTTTGGTCCTGTTTTAATATGGCAGCACCTGTCAGTTACAACACCCACAAGGGACTTTAAAACCAACATGAAGAAACATTTCAAGGTTATAACAGCAAATGTGTTTGAACATGATAAAATCAAATTTGATGGAATACATTGAGGGTGTCTTGTTATGAATTAGTGCATGAGAACATGGCAGAACTGTAAAGGCTGCTTGAAAGCTCCTTACCTCTGCTGCCTTCTAGAGTATAATTCAGTATGGCAACACACTGGGTTCATAAAGACACTGATTTGCTGCAGTCCTGTGTGGAGTGCATCAAGCAGCATGATACTAAATGAAAGCAGGGACTACACATGAAGAAGTTACTAGAATAAAGCTATTTTTCTGACCTTTAAATATCACATCTTACACAATGAGTTAATCCAGGTTTCTTTTCTTTTTCCCTTTTTCATAGGGAGCTCTTAATTGACTTTTCTTAATGAAAACCAAAGTGTTCATTTTTATTTATAAATTTCCTATGATTCATCCTTTCCATTGTCAGTTTGTATTAAAAATCCTGATGCTTCCTAATCCTGCACAAGTGGATGGGAATTCAGTTTGCCTAAAGGTTTCCTGAAGGAGTAAGAGTATGCTTTACATGCTTAAAGTTTCCTGGAAACTCTTAGAAAGCAGGAGAGTTCAGGAAGGCTAAGACCATCTTTTAAAATCCTGGATTTTAAATATAGCTGTTCTTCCCCGCCCCCCCCTCCCCTGCCCCCACCCCTGTATTTCTCTTTATGGCAGAATAGTAGAGAGCAGGTGCAGAATAGCTGGAAAAAAAATATTTTGTACAGCAGGGAACAGACTTTCACAGACAATTCAAATATGGCGTAAGTTCAACTCACTGATTGAAAGTTCTGTTTCAACAAAAGTGTTGTTTTTCTATTATGCTTAACAGTTTGTTTAATAGCTAGTAAAAATAAAGCAGAACAGGTAAAATTCTGGCCCATTCTGAGTTTATTTGGAAGATCAGCATTTCTTCCTGAAATCTTGATTCAATCTCCTAAAAAGACACCTACCATCTAAAATTGGCAGTGAAACAAATATATGCTATTCTATTGGATACAAACAAGCACTTTAGAAACACAGGAAGGAACAGAAAAAACAGCAGGCTGAAATTACCTGTGCTGAAGAGTCATCAGCAGTAGAAAAAGAGTTTGTTATTGAGAGCTCACATCACTCTAAAGACACCTTGATGATGTCAAAGAAACAACCGGGAAGGCCTTGGCTTTCAGAGCAAAGGCCCTTTGTTATATACAGCACCTGCCACAGTGGGCACGGTCTCCTTGGGTGCCACAGCAACGCAGCCAGGAGGTGCAGGAGAATGAGAACTAGAAGATTCAGCAGCATAATCCTTGGTGATTACCCAGTGGCAACACTACCTGTGACTATTACCGCAGAGAGGTCAGTGTGGAGGGATAGGAGCCACAGCTGGGGCTGGAGGGGTGGGTAGTGGGCATGGAAAAATGGAACGCAGAAAGAGAAGCTGAGGACTCCTTCCCCCCACAGAGGAAACCTCCAGGTCATGGTACAAAATGCTTCACAATGAAGCTAAAATAAAGTAAATTATTTTAGGCTTAATACTAGACTGGATTAGCAAAGCCTTGTTCAATTATTTGTAAACTGGAAGTGCTCTAGATACTGCACTGTATAAATTAGTGGATTAAGTCACTGCAATCTTATCCTTATAACTGTAACAATCAGTGACTGAACTGCTGATTCAGTCTGCTAGTTTAACCTTTCATTAATTAATGCACTCGGTTTATTGAAACTTTTTTGCTTGAAAGCATTCCACTGAGGCTTCATAATATTCCTCTGGTTTCTTCAGGTATTCCCAATTATCTTTGCTGTTCAAACATGAAGAGATGCACTTGACAGGTTCATACCTCTCCCATTAAGTATACTGATGTGTTCTTGTCAATAATTAAGGCTAACTGCATCCCTCCGCTTCTAGATGTAACATGCAAATCATTGCGGAATAGGTCACACTTCAACTCTTAGGAAAAGGGAGTCAAGGTGGTGCTTACAAGGTGGAAAAAATACCTGGTTTCCAGAACCTGGGGTATGATCATGGGTTGAAGTGTATCTTACTCAGTGGCCAAAAGGAGTCTGCTTTGTTTTGTTTTTTAAAGGCAGGTGATCAGCTGCCAAAGTCTTACGCTAGACTTGCAGCCCACAAAGACAGGGTAGGGTTTTTTTCCAATTATTTTTGAATTCTGTAACCCTGGCTAGTTTAATGCACCATACATACAAGTAGACCTGAAGACACTTGACACAACAATGCAGGCTAAAAACCAGCGTTTTGGGCTTATCCAAGTGTAAAAAAAACTAATGGAGTACAGACCTGTGCCAATTTACAGCAGTCTGTAAGCTTTATATCTGCTTCTGTTAATTCCTTTTGTATGTAAGAAAACTCTGCAAAAACAAACCGCATATGATGCTTTTTATACTCTTATTTCATTAGAACAAACTCCCACCTTTAGTAGGTATCAACATGAACTTCACAAGAAGATTAATTTCACACTGGGGATGAAATTTCTTGATGTCTTAGAGACATTTTAAAAGTATGCTTAAAGCAATGTATGTGTGAAGGCAAGTGCTAAGCTGAATTTCTTTTATTGGAGGAAGGGGTCTTTACATTCCCCTGCAGGTACATGAAGTAAATGCAGATGTATAACCAATAGATTCTGTGAATTTTAATTTTAAAAAGCTAGACTGAATTTAGCATTGCAGCCCATGGGGCTTGTTAAAATCTGTGTGAAGACCTAAGCACCATCGTCCCCTATCTCAATGGGCTTTAAAATTGCTCTGATGTAATATTAAACAACCAATAAAATGATTTTTTAACAAGAGAGTATTACAAAAATAACTCCTCAAGCAGAGCTGAGCTTTGAGATAAAAGCAGTGCACACCCCTCTTGTACACCTTCGTTGGGAGTCACAGCCCATCAGCGTCATGGCCTGCACTCATGGGTCTCCAAGAGGAGTCCCAGTGGCCGTTGCCTACAATTTTGGGGAAGCAGGAGCACTTGCAAAGCTGCTGCTGCAGTACAAGTTGCCACTTATGCAATGTGGCAAATCTCCACCCAGTTACGCATAGGCTTAATTTACGATCAAACATACAAGCTGGCAACATAGATTAGCAGAGAAAACAAGGCAAGGGAAGAAAATGCCATGCAGCCTCTCAAGGGAGGAAGGAGCTGGCAAAGCCCTTCTCCCCACCCTCAGCACAGATGGGCTTTGCTTGCAGATGCGAAGGATGCCAACCATCTCTCACCGCAGGCAACTCACATTTGGCATCACTGGCACACCTCCCCACACAGATAGGCCAAAACATCCCACCCAGAGCTGAGGGCAGGAGATCTCATCTCTCCAGCTGGCCAGGGCTGCGGGAGGGAGGCTTTGGAGTCTTGCTCCCCTGGTTGGCTTGCTAGTACCAAGCCAGAGGTGAGCTTCCAGGAGACAGGAAAGTGAAGACAGTGAGGAGAAGTGAAGGTAAAAAATGGGAAGAGACCTACCCTGGAAAAACCCTAGACCCTTCAGCAAAACCAAACTCTCAATGCTTTATCAAACAGTTGTGTTGCTGAAAGGTTATACTTCTTATCTGACCCAGTATTAAAAGAATTATTATTACACTTACCATGCTAGGTAAATGCCAAATAAGCAAGCACACAGATGCTTTTCAACACCATGCCTAGCACAGTACACTGCATGCTATTTTCAATAAACCTGAAATTCTCTGATGAGGCTCAAAGAATTCTTCAGATCACAATGTCCCTAACCTTCACAGAAACTGCACCACAAGAAAACCTCCCCTCAAGCAAGCCTATTGTGTAACTACTGAAATGTACATCTTCCCAGTTCTCTTTTGAGTAATATCTTTCCAGACTTCATTAAAAGTCTAGAATTCAGACATCCATATAATTTTTTGTCTGCAAACATAACACAGGCTTTTAGAGGCACTGTAGGATTAAATGAAGCATTCAAATAATCTGATTTGTGTAAATCAGCTTATTAAAAAGCCTTGTACCTGAAAACAACAGAAAGATGCCATCCAGTGGCTGAAGGCAGCACGGAGTTAGTATAAAACTGGCAGTAGAATTCAACTACAGTGACATCTAGTGATGTAAAATATCAAACCGGCAGAACAGGTTTTGAAAAGTTAACTAAAAAAGGATGTTTTAGTAATATTACTTTTAAATTTAATTCAAGTACAAGTTATTCTACCATATAATTTAAAATACACCTTGTTAATTCTGTTGTATCTTATTTCTTTTTCATTTAAAAACATGGCGTAGCACATCATCCAGTACTATTAGAAATTCTGAATATCTATAACTGACAAAAAATATTTTAAAGCAAAAATAATAAAGAAAATGTGAATAAAATTCTATTACCCCAATGGCTTTTAATTTAGTAGTGCTTATAAAGCTAAGTGTCATACAAGCCATTTAAAGGTAACTTACTTGAATCCAATGGGTTTTAATCCAAAAGCATTCTTGTAGAACATAAGTTATAGGAGGCTTTAGAATCCATATTAAAAATACCCTGTGGATTGGTATATTGAATAAATTACAATTATGCAGAATCATGTTATTTTCCTATGCAACGTAGCAGTATAGCTGGACACTCATCATAATTCTGTTGTAGTAATAAGAGTAATCTCATAAATGAAGTCTGAAACAGCCATTGTACATTGCTTGCAATCGATTATATTAAAATATTAATTCAGTAACCGGGTGCAGCTTTTCCATATTATTTATTGCATTTTCATATTATTTCTTTCATACGATTTTTTCCGTTGCATAACTTTGATTCCGGTTTCTGATAAAAGCCTTAAAATAGAAGAGATAAGGCTGAGTTGATGCAATGCAGGTATTGCAAATTCCAAGAATACCATGCTCAATGAAAGCTCACCGGATGTGAAGGAGGGAAAGAAGAAAAAAAAAATGTAAAAAGCTCCATCAGGAGATAGGAGCTAGATCTAAGTTACTTCATGAGACAAGTATCACTATCAATTACATTGCATGCCAATACAAAAAAAGACCTAAAAAAATACTCTTCCTAGAGAAAAAAAGAATGAGGGCTCACATTTTGAAAAGTCTTTTAGTCAAGTACCAAGGCACTCTGAAAAGCATTATTCAATTAAGATAAATATGAAGAGAGTGGTAACTTCAGTGCTTGCTTACAGGCTTTACATATTTTGTACAAATTATGTAGACGTATCAGCCACTACATGTCTCTGAACCGAACGTCTGGTTCAGCACCAGTAAGAATTATAGTGTTGGTTCAACACATTACATGGCTGAATTGCTGCACAAAGAAAGAAATAAACTGTAATGAGGAAGGTTATGCTTTCTTGCTTAGACATGTGGCATCACCGGCAGCAATCCCCAATGACCCAGTGCTGAAAACACCCAGACTTCAGCTCTGCAGGTGCAGTGAATCTCATTTTGAAATATGGGAGATGGGAAGAACAGCAGCTCATTTATGAACCAAGTCCTGGAAGGGTCATGCAGTTCCAGACTTAGGTGTCAAGCTCACAAAAGCATAGGAGTAAGAATATTACCTTGTTAAAAAATAAAAATAAGATAAACAGAGTGAAGAATAACAGATAACCAATTGGTGATTCATGTTCACTCTGCAAGAATAATACTCATACACAAGCATAGATATTTTTTCTTTTTAATGTAGTCTAGGAAAAACTGAGTATATAATAAATGCCAGAAATAAAAAAAACCAAACAAACAATGAAGAAAAAGATCAGATTAAGAACAAAGGAACAGCAGGAGGATGCAAAAAAAAAAGGGATATAGTTTTTAACACAAACACAGCGCGTCCTACAGTTAGGATATACTGTTTGGCCACCCTAACTACCTGGTATCAAACAATGGCTCCATTATAGGAACAGGTTTCTATTTAGCCTAACTTTAGCCAGTTTACATGCACACAGTTCTACACAGCTAATATTATAGGAATTTTGAACCTGTATTATTCAAAGAAATCAATCACTATTGTAGAAAAACTATCACATAAAAATGCAGTCCTTTAGTAAGGGGCTCGCCTTAAATATAAATGCTTAATAACAGGACTTGAGAATCTGTGTATCCAACTAGAAGTGCATCCTGCAGCATGATTTCACAGGTAAAAAAATCTTAGCTATGTGTAAAATGGTTGCTAAAGGAACTTGATGCCAGACCCCATCCATCATCTAAAAGCACTTCTGTGGGCAAGTCTTTGAGTGTGGAAGTTGTCCCAATTTGTCACAGCAACATTTAGTAATACAAGGTCAAACTATATATGAATAAGATAGTTATCTGAACATCAGCTGTGCCCTATGGTTTCCGGGCCATATTGAGAAATGCTATAAAGACAGCAGAGGTAACTGTTCTTTATACCAAACTATTGATCTTTTCATTTAAAGAAATGTTTAAGCCTAAGTAGTATTAATTTAAAGAAATTTTTCTTAGAAGTTAAAGTCATAGTAGTGTGAAAAATTAATGCTGTCACATTTGGGTTTGTCAGTTTGCTTCAGTTTTTTAAATCAAACCAAGGGCAACTTAGTTTTTCCAAAGAACTATAAAGATTTTTCTGTACTCTTGAGTCCATCCTCTAACTCAGCCCAGAGAGCACACAGGGAAACTTCGAATTAATTTACTGCAAACTATTCACTAAGAAAAACTCCCACTTTTCTATGAAAAAATAGTTTATAAAAAAATAGTTTTATATAAAAAAATAGTTTCTAAAATTGTTACAATAAACTGTTAAAATGGGACATTTGGCATCATCAAGACTATTTTTCCAATCCTTTTCACTCCAAATGTTAATTTTACCAGAATGTCATGCACTGCTATTTTCAGGGGAAAATGTACAACTGGCAACGTATTTCCAAAGTTGTTCTGACTAGCTCCACTCCTGAACTCCAGTTTGAGAGTCAAAGTACCTAAAATATATTTACCAGATGAAAAAGCTTAATTTCATTTTTGTAGCTATGTATTTGGAAGTTAAAATACCAAGAAAATTGATATAGTAAGAACCATTTAGCACTACTGATAGTTCTAAATGTATTCCAGGACAATAAATTGTAATACCCGTATAATTTTCCTTAAATAAATATTAGGTGCTTTCTTAAAATCTTCCACTACTCAGTGTTGTTATCCAACTATCTACAATTCATTACCAGGCAAAGTTATTTTTGCCATGAAGTGCAACACACAGACAAGGCACTAGAAAGGGGGAGCATGTGAGGGGGGTAAATATCATAAAAACCCTAGGGAAAAGTTTAGCAGAGAGTGGGTGTATTTTTTTCTTACCAAAGCTTAGAATAGGCAGATAAAATCTGGTTGTGAAGCATTTTGACAAAAAGCAAAATTCAATTTGCATGATAACAGAACAAGTTGTTCTTTCTGCCTAACATGCAACACCCACTCAAGTCTCTCATATGTAAATTGAGTGTGTGTATTACTTTAGTATGAATTAAGAAAAAGCTGACTTTGAATTTTCTTTATGCAGAAGCTGGAAAGGGCTATGCCCCAATTCTGCTGTTTTTTCATTTAGTATTACTGTTTTTTCTGCAAAATATTATTCATATTAATCATTCATTTTATGATTGCTTTGGAAAATATATCTTGGGTATTGAAAGGAATTGGTAATTATGTTTCTGAAATGTTGTTCTAAAAGTAACAGCAGAATAAAAAACCCTTTAAGACACAAAAAATAAATTCTCATGAGTGAGTAACCTAGGAAAGTAGCCTGAGGGATCTATCTTCTAATTAGAACTTCAACTTTTTAAAAGCACAGAACTACATAGCATCAAATGGTGCTTAAGTTTTTATATGTGGACCAAAAAAGAGAAATAAATTATTTGCACTAGATAATACCTTCATGAAGATTACTGCTATTTCACCAGTATATTAACAGACTGTGTTGCAAATGTTTAGGAATCAGGAAAAAAGCATTTGCATTACATGGGAGGAAAGGATTTTGAAAAAAATCACATCTAACATAGATACGTTTTACAGGATCCACTGAAACATGATTTTTATTGTGTGATCATGAGATCTTGAACGGAGATAGTAATTGAGTGAAGATTTGAATGTTTACTTTTATGACTAAACCACCAGTGGATGTTTGACAAAGTGGTATCGATTTCCATGCAATACAGTAATGTGCCTATGTTGCATGCAATACAGCAATCATGCAACTGCAACCAGTGAATTCCACTTTTAAAGGAAGGATTGGTATTTTTAATAACCTTAGTCAAATATTCCTCTACGTTTCCTAAGCTACTGTGCATTGTTGCTAAATAGCTACTTCTCTGGTAATATTGGTTTAGTTGCTGCTGAAGCGATCCTTACACACTGTTAGTTTTACAGGAAATCCAACTGTTAATGTCAGTTGCCTGAAATATTCAAATAAAAGCTGCTGCAGAATCACTGAATCACAGAATCACAGAATGGCAGGGGTTGGAAGGGACCTCGGGAGATCATCTTAGTCCAACCCTCCTGCTAAAGCAGGTTCACCTAGAGCAGGTTGCACAGGACATCGTCCAGGCGGGCTTTGAATATCTCCAGAGAAGGAGACTCCACAACCCCCCTGGGCAGCCTGTTCCAGTGCTCCGTCACCCTCAAAGTAAAGAAGTTCTTCTGCATATTCAACTGGAACCTCTTCTGCTTCATTTTGTGCCCATTGCCCCTTGTCCTTTCGCTGGACACCACTGAGAAGAGTCTGGCTCCGTCCTCACGACATCCACCTTTAAGATATGTTGATTATATCCCCTCTCAGTCTTCTCTTCTTCAGGCTGAGCAAGCCCAACTCTCTCAGCCTTTCCTCATAGGGGAGATGCTCCAGTCCCCTAATCATCCTTGTTGCTCTCCTCTGAACTCTCTCAAGGAGTTCCTCATCTTTCTTGAACTGGGGAGCCCAGAGCTGGACACAGTACTCCAGGTGGGGTCTCACCAGGGCAGAGTAGAGGGGGAGGATAACCTCCCTCGACCTGCTGGCCACACTCTTCTTAATGCATCCCAGGATACCATTGGCCTTCTTGGCAATGAGGGCACACTACTAGCTCATGATCAGTCTGTCATCCACCAGGACTCCCAGGTCCCTCTCAGCAGAGCTGCTTTCCAGTAGGTCATCCCCCAGCCTGTACTGGTGCCTGGGGTTCAACCTCCCCAGGTGCACCACTCGACACTTGCCCTTGTTGAACTTCATCAGGTTCCTCTCCACCCAACTCTCCAGCCCGTCCAGGTCCCCTGAATGGCAGCACAGCCTTCCAGCGTATCAGCCACTCCTCCCAGTTTTGTGTCATTGGTGAACTTGCAGAAGTTAATAGTAGTTGCTAGAACTAGCACTTACAAAAAGTTGCACTTACAAAAAGCAGTGTCTAAACCCATACAACTTAACGCAGTACTGATTTCTGAATCAAGACCATGCTGTGTTGAGTGAATTGTGATTGCATTAATGATCCGGGTATTTTTCAGTCTTTTCATTTTCCCTACTCTCAGCACTGTTCTATCATAGTTATTCAGAAAAATTAAAAAGTCTTCTATATACAGTTCTCTCATCTCAATAAACCTACTTCCCTGAGCATGACCTCTGCCAGCTATAAAAAAGAGTTAACAGTTCTTAAGCAGTCTAAGGTATCCTTCAACCTTAGCCCAAGAGCAAGAGAGAGCCATACATGACACAAGCACATAACAGAATAATACTTCGAATCACCACCTTAGAAGCTGCTGGTGCAATAAAAAATTGCATTGTACCCAGAGAAATATTATTTATAGAATGGTCATATAAGCCAGAGATTGGGATTTGTGTATATGCCAAATCTTGCAGGAAACCTATGTGCATTTTCTGATGCTAATTCTTCAAGCTAAGCAATGGTTCAACCTCACTGTAAAAAAAATTAGGACAACAGAAATGAAATGCATTATCTCTACACTTATACTGAATGAGATACAAAAAGATAAGAAAAAATGGTAAAGCAGACAAGTGACACACTTTGCTAGTGGCATACAGACTGTTTCCCAGCCAGAATAAAAAGATAAATCAGCAGGGACCTGTTTTCAGCCCATGGCTTCAGTTGGCTGGTAGAACAGGAGAAATAGAACAGGAAATGAGAGGCAACTACAATAAAGGTCTTGTGAAAAACAAACAAACAACCCACAGGGTCCCTCCCTAATTTCCATTTCCCCAAAAGCCCACCACCAACCAATCAGAAATCCAGTATCCATGGGCATCAAATGTTTGTTGCTTGCTTGATTTTACCATATGCCTTTCACAGTAACTTAGCTGCTTACTTATAAGTAGATTCTCAGGATCTAACAGGGACATTGCACAAATGAAAGTATCTTTGTGGAAGGCAGTAAGAAGGTGGTGCAAGGAGGAAAAAAAGTTGTTGAAATTTATTGAAATAGTGGGAATAATCCAGGGACAGAAAAGACTAATGTTTAAGGGAGAAGGGTTAATTTTCAAAAAATTGTATGATTCTTAGACATGCAGAAAGATCCCCCTAAATATAGTTACTGAATTTAATACAGAATGGAATTAATTAATGTACTTCTAATAACAAAAAAAAAACCCCTTCATTTTTAACAGCATCTGATTTTGTGATTCAGTTATTGATGTTTGGATGCATAGTACTAAAAATGATAAATGATGCAGACTGCAAAGGGAAGGAGTCACTTAGAAACACGGACATAGCTTTTTCCCTTCAGGAAAAAGTATTGTTTCTCCTTCTATTTCCACTCCTGGGAAATTCTTTGGACTTCTGACAATAAAGAAAGAAATTACGTATACAAGCAGTTAAGAACTTTTCCTTCTTTTAATTTCTACTAAGTGATTATTCTGTATTCAGTAATATGTACCTTGAGTAACATAAAAAGTTTAATAAGACACAGGGAAAACAATGCAAGCATTGTATGAGAAGACAGATTCACCAATGCCTTCTTTTTAATGTTGAGTAGAGAAATACCATCATTTTAGAATATGCTCAACAATTAAAACTGTGATAGCAAACAAATGAGATCTTTGATACAGCCATTCAGTAACATACACTTCATTCTTAAGCACTGATTATATTTCTTGCTATTCACATGTAAGAATTATTAATAACATTCAGAATAACTATTTAAAGGTAAGTGCTGATTATGCTTCTGAAACCTTTTCTAAACCTGATGAAAATGTTATCTTCTTCTTCTGGAAAAGGAGAAGCGGAACAAATGTTTCCAAGCCTTAGTTTATTCTCCTATTGGACTACACCTTAACATAGGTTTGCTTCGTATGGTTTGAGCAAGCAGTTGGACTAGAGGACCTCCTGAAGTCACTGTCAATCTTAATTATCCTATGATCCTATCCTACAATCATATATATTTGTTGGATGATAATAAAGTCTCTGTGCCTCTCTGTTCATATTTCTCTTCCATTAAGTGCTTCTAGAAATAAAAAAGAAAATTTAAAATAATAGCTTTGGGATGTTAAAACATCATTATAAGGTAGTTGTTGTGTAATAAGGTTGTTGTTGTGCAACTCATTTTTAGCACTAGGGAAAAGTGTATTTTCAATTTCTCCTTCTCTTGGCATGAAGATTTTTTCTTCAGTGATAAAATAAAACAAGTAGTGCTGGCCAGAAATAAAGATTATTCTCTGTAGCTAGCCTTCCTAGCCATAAAATATACATTCCCTGGGTGTTTGTGTCTCAACTATTACTGTAATTTTAAATGGATGACAACAGTTGCTGCTGTTACGATCTCTGACTACCTCCTCCTAAGATTTAGCAAAGTAGGTAGGTAGGTGGAAAGATGTTGGCATTCTTAGTAGAAGCATATGATCTTTTATTTTTATGATTGTTACCCTGCATTAAGCCTACATATTTTGTGTGCTTGACTCTGCTATCTTCAACTACTATAAATGGCTCTATACAGTGCAATAAATAAAACACTTTCTGTTCATGATTTCAGTGGGATTATGTAGAGTGCAAAAAGAGAAATTACCTTGCACTTTTACAAAGTCAAAGATTATTAATTCTCTGACAGGAAAATTATTTTTAATTGCAATTAAATGGATTAAAATGTTATTTTAAAAATAAGACTATCTCAAGTACTGCACTTCAAAAAAAAATCCACTTTAAGTACCAGTATGGGTGAACAAAAGCAGCTTTTAATTTTACATATTCTGACCATGTATTCCACTGAGACACCACAAAAAAAAATTCAGTGTTTTTTTTTATTTCAAGAAAGTCCTCCTTCCACCTTCTTTACAGCCTGTTTTCAGTGTAAGAAGAAATAAAAACAAAATCTGAAATATTTTAATTTTTAATTTAACATTTTCTGCTAACAGAGGTACTCAGGGAAAGCCTATCACTCTTACATCAGATTGGTTTTCTGTATGAGCACAAATCTCAATTTTAAACCTATTTCTGCTAGATAAAATCATAAAAATGACTGTATCTGAAATGAAGATAGGCCTAAAAAATCCATGTGCATTAAAAAATAGAATAGTAATGTCATGCTGCTTACTTCTTTGATGGGGACTTGATATCCTCCTCAACTGATATGGTAGAATGGTTGACTCATCTACATATGGGCACATTTGGCATGGTTGCCACTGCTTTGCCTGCTCAACGTCTCTAAAACCTCAGAAACAAGTAACCAAAGTCTCTCTTGGAAAGAGATCCCTCCCATCCATTCTTCTATTGACCTTTGTGTAGGAAAGACTCCTTCTCTTTGCTTTAAGTAGCATATCTGTAAAAACTCCTTTCTCAACAAGCCCTCCCTGAAAGCACTCATTGATTTAGGCCTGTGAAGAGTATACTGAGACATAACCAGTGGGAATGATGCAGATAAAACAGATGAGATCAGTGTTAAATAGTCACTATAAGAAGAACAAGAACTGGGAACCAGCATCTTCAGTGTAGGACTCTTTCTTAGCCACAGTTCTGAAAAGGCTTTAGAATGGCTGAACACTACACTGTCAGAAGTTTTGTTTTGTATCTTTACTCACAGCACCACTGTGGGTGGGGGGAATTTCCAAGTTGGGTAAGGAGGGGAGAAAGTAGTAGGAGAGGCCAGCAGGAGAACAGCGAGTTTCCCTGCTTTCTGCTTCAAGTGTCATGAAACGTTTCAACAACTGGTTCATCAAAGTATCCTCAAAGCCATTACTGCAAACACACCTGGAAGGTATCTCTTAGCCTAAAGACTAAGTGGCTGAGAAGCAATTCTCCTCAAGATTTTGCAGGTCGTCAGGAGCTTTGAGGACTTTAGGGTTTGATTCTGCAGCTGAGACAGGTCACAGATCAAGAAAATGAAAATGATGGAGCCGCCAACTCCAGAACATTCAATGAGGTGTGACTATGTCAAGACTGTTGCTCAAATACTTCTGCCCCCGAGTCAGCCAGACATACATGCTGCAAAGTGGCTTTCTGTTAGAAAATAGATTGTGTTTCAGTAGCAGCATATCAAAATTAATATTTCCAAAAACATTTCACTCAAGAAATCAGCAGCTTTTGACAGAACTTGGGTCAGAAAAATTCAGAACATTTCTCTTCTTTATACAATACACATGAAAAAAAATGAAAAAAAAACCCCACCAATTTGCATGCCATTGAACTAGGGATAGTACTGATTTTGAAAAAGTATATCTGATTCATATAAGTTAGTGTTAACCATCCGTTCAAAACCAATACAAATATGATCTACTTTAAATATGTTCTGAAGAAAAAGAAAAAAGTGCAACTTATTATTGAAATATATCACATGTCAGCACAAGCAATTCCTAAGCATTTGTACACAGTCCCTGCAACAAGCAGCAAACCACAGAAAAATCAATTCTGATTACTCCTGGATACCATTCTCTTCCCTAAAACTTAAAATAAACATGGACATCTAATGTCTGGAAGTAGGAGGCATAATGATACATGAGGGTCCAGAAAAGTTTTATCTGCCATCATGTTTGATAAGGACACAATACTGCAATTTCTTGTATTGCAGGTTTTGCATGGGCAGGTAACGAGGCTGTTATAATACTAACACACTATGCTTAATTAAAAGTTTGGTCTTAAAATGCAGAAATATTTTGGGCCATCTGGGGGGGAGAAAAATCTAATTTCTGGAGGAGCTTTTCTAGAAGCTATAGTTTGTTACCATATTGCAGGGTCCATGAGGGAAAGTATCATTTACACAGCTTAACACAGGAGGTCTGCTGACTGACAGATGCTCTCTCAAACATACTTAAGCATGTGACTTTGATTATTAACTTTTAGCTTGTATGTCTACTCTACTAGGAAAAATAGTGGTGGGACTGATGCACATTGTGAGACTAAAAGTTCGATTTCTTGACTACTTGTGGGCCCACTAATGGACCAGTGAAAAGTTGAGTATATAGCAAACACATCCTTCAGAAAGTGCTCCTGGTTTTGTTTCCTTCTTTCCCTACTTCTTATTTATGTGTTTTCCTGAAGTGTCTCACTTCAGCATTTTTTCTTTTTTTTTATGGCCTATATTTAGCAAGGATGTCAGAGACCTGCAAATTAAATCTCCCTTTGTCATGTCTATTATTCCTTTAGAAATTCATTTCCGGGAGCACTGACTTGAGTATCACCCCACCTCTGAGTTTCTACCAGGAAGGCTCAGCCACAGGAGCTCTCCTGGAGTAGCTACAATGTCATCCACTTAAGGGAATCCACCTGCCGAGGGAAGAAGGACCATCTCTGGTCATATAAGCCTGCTAATGGGTGGTGAAAGGCATTGTAGAATTTAGTATGTACAACTGTGGTCTTCTGAAGATACTAAGTTTAAAACTTTCTGAGCATTATATATCACTATGCAAAAAAGCTCTTCCTCCATGTTAGGGTAATTTATTTCTCTTTGTAACTATGCTTATGTAAGAGGAAGGACACCCCAACTTTAAAAGATTTCTTGGAAAATGATGAAAAATACTTGACTGAACCTTCCCTTTGGAAAAAAGAAAAAAAAAGAGATAAAGAGGAATCATGCTGAGAAAAGCATACAAAAATGCTTTGCTAACTCAAAAAAAAAATGACTTACAAAAGTTAATGTGACAATGCTTTTCATTATGCACATACACTAAAACAGTTTATAAAATAAGGTAAGTTGGCAAAAATCTGCTGAAATCAATAAAAGGATTACTGCATAAAAAGAACTGATACTATATACTGAGTAAGGTGCATGATAGAATGTCAATAAATAAAATAACGCACTGTGAGTTGTTTTGGCTTGAAAACCATTTGCAAATATACACAGTTTTCAAAAGATTCAATAGACTGTTACTGACAGATGGTAAGGTATACTTCAAAGCTCTTTCACTAATAACTGCACTTAGAATGTGGCCAGAAGACAGGAAGGTGAAGATCAGAAATGTGCTTTGAAATATTAAGAATAAATTATGTGCCTGGGCAGCAGTGTTCCGAGTCCAACAAGATTCATATATTTTGCACATATATATATATATATATCTCTCATACAGCAGCTTTGTGTTTGGGTAGCATCTCTAGTATAAAATGATCTTAACTAATGATGCTAACAAGAACGTACTATGGTCTA
Organism: Nycticorax nycticorax; assembly: GCA_023375905.1. Taxonomy (NCBI): domain Eukaryota; kingdom Metazoa; phylum Chordata; class Aves; order Pelecaniformes; family Ardeidae; genus Nycticorax; species Nycticorax nycticorax. The sequence goes on along the minus strand of JAKFQP010000061.1, from coordinate 9,252,078 downwards.
GGCATTATTACCGATATAAAGATTGAAATTGTCTCTATTTATTAACCATATATAGTCAGATGCATATTTTTTCAGAACCAATGTTCCACGAAAAATTTTCAAAGATTACTTGTAGAGACAATGAGTACACACATTACCATAGCCTAAAAAGGTAATGCTGACATAGCATAGAAAATTCTGCATCTTTCCAATTTACTTCAATAATTTCTCATGGAAAAATGTGAAGAACTATCTTCTTTCAGCACATCATTTTGTGACAATACAGGGCAGCATTCTCTCTTTGTAAGAGTAAATTCAAAGGAAAGAGAAGTTTTTTTCTGACAAGTTTAGATGCTTAAACTATAATTGATTTTTTTCTTATTTTAATCTTTAGCATAACATCAAAGCATTTGTCTGTGTAACTCTTAAAATATCATCTGACAAAGAGAAAAGCAAATTAGTTTGCCAGTTTTAAAAGCAAACTAGGTGCATGAATGGTGGCATGCAACATTTAAATGCCTAATACCATTAGACCAATGCTCCTCCTATTCATTCCAGTCGTAGATGCATGCAGCTTCATATGCAAACTTGTGCCAACCTCTGAAACTCTGAAATATCCATTTCTAAAGCTTGTATTTATTGTAAAGTTACAAAAAAATTTATTTTTTTAAAATGGGATGACTTAACTTCGAAAGCTGAGATTCTTTATAGAACACCTGCAACATTTCCAAAGTGTTATGCTGGTAAAAGCACAGAATTTTTTTTAAAAAATTTAAAAAATAAAGAAGAAGGAAAAAGAAGAGGAAAAATCAGGAAAATATTTTAATCTCTTATTTGGAATATATTTTTTCTTTACTTATACATAACGACAATGATTGAAATTAATTCTACAAATGGCATCTAAGAAGAAAGTGAAAAATTCTTCAGCGACCATGTCATAATTTGAAGTTTCATACTTGAAGACAAATGGTTAAGTTTCATCAAATAAAATCGCTGTCCTCTGCACAGCTCTAGTTTATTGTCAGATAAGAAGCGAACTGGTAGTAATGAAATTTTCCATGTCTTACACTTCTGGTTTAAGAACAGCTTATCAGTAACATCAGACAATTTACCTAAGCTTCAGCAAAAGAAGAAAGGTAAATTTACTCAGTGATTGGCTTGTTTATGTTTAAATTTTTTTTCAGGTATTCTTTTTTTTTGGAGCATACAGCTTTGACCTTATGACTCTTTGCTCCCATTTGCTAACTACAGTTTCAGAGTCATTCACCACCTATTCCTTCACTACTGCGTGCTTTATACTATTGCCTCCCATGATTTCCATCAATGCTTTCTCTTAAAGTGCCAAAGGAGCACCCTTGTATCCTGCCCAGTGATGATCTCACAGGATCCTGAAGCCTTCTGTACTGACCTGTAGACTTTTTCCCTACACTTGCTGCGTTTGCTCTACATGTATAGAGTAAATTCTGGAGGAAAGAGTCACATTCTTGCTGTAAAAATCACTAATGACATACCAGAAAAGAAAATAATTTAGCAAAAAAGGGTTGGTTCTGAACTTTCAAGACTTTACAAATGCAGATACTTAGCTTTAAATGTGTAAGCAATCTTCAAGTTCAGTAGCACCTCCTGTGTTTATGCAAGCTCATGCACAACCATTTTTTGAGAACGTAGGCCTAGAGAAAAGCTGAACAATTAACTAAACAAAGTATTTTTAAAGTGAAAGTATGTTTTGGCAGTATGCTATCCCCCTGGTTGCGGGATCGCGCAGGGCTGACAGGGCTAGGGTACAGACAGCAGATGGATCTCTACTGGGCTGCTGATAGGTGCCCACCTCCTCCATCACAAAGGACACACGTGGGAAGTCCCACCTGCCAACACAGGTACTGTAACGCCTACAGAGAACCATCCTGATTTACTAAATAAGTTTTATCCAACCTACAGGATGTGCAAAATTGAACTATATTTACCAGAACCAGTCATTTATGAAAATGAACAAATTGAAATATATTTGGAATTCGGAGCTCCAGTCTGAGCTGTATCATCACATCAGATGGCAAAAATCACATCATGGGGAACCTGTTCAGTGAATGGAAAACAGTCTGTTTTTTCAGTCTCTGAAGAAAGCTTTGACAGACTGGTTTTAAAATGTTCCTGGAATATTTTGCCGTGGCATTCAACCTTCCAGTGATGTTTCAGGGAAGCTGACTCTATTTCTGCTAAATTAGTCAGTGAGATGTAAAGTAGCAGCAAAAATAATTTATAAACATAAAGCAGCTTTGACCTTTCCTGTATAGATCAATGTCTTTCCTTAATACAAGTTGTGCCAAAAAATTACAAAACTGTTTGCATATTTATCTACATATGTAGAAAACTTCAAAGCAGAACTACAAGTTTAGAAGTTATTGACAGGAGACATCTGTTTCACCATCTGCTCAAAAATTGAAGAAATAAACCCACCCTTTTGGAGCAGAGCATTTTTTTCTTTTTGCTTTAAGTCTTGTAAATCACTTAAATCTTAGTGCTAATTATAGCTCACCATAGAATAATATAATTTAAACCCAATTGTTAAAATCGTATTCTAACGGAACAGTGAAGAGGCATTTGGAGCAGAGTATAGTAGTACTGATGTAAGAAACTTTTCTGACAACAAATTCTATCAAAGATAAACCACAGTGCAATATCTAGAAGCAGAAACAAAACAAGAAATAAACAAGTGAATTACAGCAGTATCCCTAGTGCCAGGATTCTCGTTCTGGATTTTCATCTGTAGCCTCACTGTAGAAATTTTTGAAGTATCAGGAAAAAACTAAAGTCCTCAAACTCCAGAAAACAGCAACCCCAAAGGTGAATAAAATCGGAAGAACGAAAGCTGGAATTCAAATAAATATTGTTCTGAAACAAAGAAAGAATTTTACAGAAACACTGGAAACAAGGAGGATCTGTAAAGTCAGTGTCTTCACAAAGGTTTATATTGTCAGTTAAGGAAGGTTACTGAGAAGCTACATAAAGGAAATACATCCAGTTCATCAATGAAGAGGAAGGTTGTCCAGACAAACTGATACAGTGATACACCATGAACTGGCATATACTGAAAGACTTTTAGAAGGCTGAGAGGTAATAAAAACTTTCTATTTCTCACTAGTTATGAGCAACTATTCATTAGGGTTGCAAAACAGAAAATATTACACTCTTCTAGGCACAGGGCAGCTTTCCAGGGAACTGAGAAAATAAAAATACATAAGAGAATTCAGTAAATAGGCAACATTGCTAAACCGATCATTAAAAGCTAGCAACCATCTCTAAGTTTTTATGGAATTTCTGCAGCTGATGATAAATGTGCAAGAAAACAGATAAAGTTTTGGTTATCAAATTGAACATCAGAAGAAATCCTGTTCAGAAGTGCCTGGCAGCTCCCATGTCCAGTTTATAACTGGATTAGTATAAAACTGGTCAGCTAGAAAACACAGCAGACAGCAACAGATCATTCAAAATGTTCATACAACTGTGTTGCCATAGCCACCATCAAATTTCAGATAAACCCAGGCCTTCTTTTTCTCCTTTAAAAAAAAAAACAAACCAAATTCTATGCATTGCTGCCCATCTACTGAAACAGTCATAATAAGGCACATAAAGAAATGTGCCAGCTAAGGAAGAGCCATCAAGTAGTATTTTTATTCTCAGTGGCTTCTCTGGATGGTTATAAAAACAAAACTAGACCCAGATTCAGCATCTGTTCTTGTCAGTAGTGCCTGCTTTTGAGCTGGGAAGCCATAAGCTATCAGCCACCAGTTCCTAAAAACATAGCAAAACACTGTTGGTAGTGATGAAGTCACAAGAAAGTTCAGCAATACTGTAAGATTGCTAATGAAGGCCTGATGCTGAACAGAGCTGGTTAAGATTATGATTAAGAAATTAATGTAAGCAGCAAGAAAATTACTGTTTGTCTCTAGAATATTCCCTGTTAGACGAAGGAAATCTCATAGTGCTAAGTTGTGAGGTAATGAACATTTGAATTGCAAAAGATAAATTGTATCTTTTACATTTCATTTAGCATGCCCAAGCAGTAGGTAGAAGAAAATGAGCTGATAGTACGTCTAAATTCACAAAAAGGGCCTTTATTTTGGTGGAGGTTTTTTTCCAAAAATGACTGAGTGCTAAGGAATTAAAGAGCAGGTAGTATTACCTTGGACCAAATAGTGGGAAAAGGACAATGAGCAGAGCAGGATTTAAGTGGCCAATTTTCATCCTAGTAAAACAAAGAGCAATACCTTTTCCTTCCCTCCATCAACAGGGAGAGCTGTCCCAGTGCACCATAGGAAGTCCAGTGTTCCTTGATTTTTTTTATACTGTTCTGAAACAGAGACAATTTCTGTACAACAGTTATGGTTAAACAGAATCACAGAATGACAAGCCAGCACCTGAAGGCTATGACTCAAATTTCCTCGTCTGCAAAACTTGGACAAAGACCTATCATTAATCTCACAAAGCAGGCTTTTTTGTGCTAAGATACTTTAGAAATGTACTGCCAATAGGTACCCCAAAAGGAAGCACTTATCTGAGCATTTTTAATAGTTGGAACTGCCCTACAAATAAAGGTGGATTTCATTGCCTTCCCATCATGTGGAGAGTTGTCTAAGATGACAGCAACATTTTCCAGTATTAATTGTTTTCATGGCAAAGACCTGTTACTAATGTCCAAACAGAATTTCCCCTTAAACAATTTGTGCTTGTTGCCTCCTGTCCAGCCACTCTTCATAAGAAGATAGTATATGCATCTTGCCTGCAAATATCTTACATACACAGAGACTTTGAAGGCATAGAAAACTACATTTTTGCCTAGTCAAACTCATTGAAATGATTTTTGAGTACTTATAACTTATATATACTACAGATTATATACACTACAGGAATCACATTATTTATTACCCTTAAGCGCTGGCATATACGATAAAGCCTATTTATTACTCTTAAGAGTAGTCATATACGGCAAAGCCAAAGAGGAGATGGTCACTTTGCAAAATGACTGGGAGTACAGGTTTTCCTTGCAGCATTATGACTGGTAATAACTGGGTAAAGCAGAAGTTCCAAGTATTTCAGGGAACATATGACTTTATTCTTGCCGACAGATTACGAAATCTGTCTTTACAGACATTGTCTCAGTAATGGGGAGAAAACGAAGATGCGTGCAGTGGGACCCTTATCATGCAGTCTGCCCTGAAGTGGCCATGAGAGGACTGTGAACATGAGCACTGCTAAGGAAAAAGCAGGTAACACTGACTTGCAACATGAATGTGTGTGCAGCTGACACATTTTGGAAAGTTACTAATACATGATATTTTTCTTCTGTGAAGTCATTTGTATTGTATCACTAGAAATAAAAATTAAGAAATGAACACGTGCTGTTTGAGATGTGAGGTAGTTTGAACTCCCAGTTATTTTGCAAGGTGGGTCAAAAAAATTGCAAATTTTTGTTATTCTGAAAATAAATGAGTGGACTAAATCCATTCATTCACAACAAAAGTGAAGATCCTTGTTATTTTGCCAATGCTAATTTTGATATTATGATATTTTGCATATGCTATTTGCAGTGCTGTTTTGATAACTGCTAGATTATAAAAGATTGCAAAAAGTTTTAAATTTCAGCCCTGTAGAATTACCCGTATTTTTTAATTTAAACCACTAGATGTCTCTAGCTCCATTCATGATAAAGGCAAATCAGCAGCATACAAAATGCACTACATTCAGCTTTGCAAATCTGCTTGGAAACACTGGAGCTGTAAAAGCAGAATCCCACAAGTTTCTTGCTATGACTCCAATAGAAAGTCAATGTTCTACATGAAAGGTCCTATCCTGCTGTTTTAAAACAGAACATGTAGGCAGTATAACTTTTAGTTTTCAGTAAGAGTGTTAGAACAAGTATGTGCTGCACATCTTACAATTTTTAAGGAATAACTTTTTTTCTTAAATAGACAACTTCTCGAGGAAGCAATTCAATCACAAAAGAAACTCACAAGACTCTGTATCCCTTTTTCATAAGAAAGATGAAGAAACAGATTCCTTACCCAGTTTCATACAGCCTTTAAAATCAATTTTTACATTTTTAAAACCCAATTTTCTTTATTAACTGTTGCTTTCCATTTCCACATTAATAATAAAAAGCAGTTGTTATATTTACATAAGAAAAAGGGTCCAGAAATATCACAGAAAGAGTCTAAGTCCTCATATAAAGGAAAAAAAGAATGAGATGACATAGTGCTAGTGCCAGTGTTTTGATTCAGTATACTGCATCCCAAACACAACATCATGCCACAAAAAAAGATACAACTGCACTGCAACTGGGATTATTTACAACTAAACTAACTCTAGAGGTCAAATGATGTGAGTTTCATGGTAGGCACAGGGAGGAAGATCTCTTGAATGATGAACTAAATTTTGAGATTTCTGAAAAGGACATCTGAATACCACAGAAATAAGTTTTGCCTACTGTAAAATGCAGGAAAAAGCAACGGGGTGCTTTACAGTATGGCTGTTTTTAAGGAAAACACTTCTGTCTCTTTGTGCTAGTGGTGAAAGTTTTAAGCTCTGGGGAATGATTTACTAAAATGCAGGCATGGAAAGGAATGGACTCTTATGTTTTCAAATACAATTTATCAGTGAGGCACCAGAGGTGGAGACCCATGCTAGTAACCTGGGGAGAAAAAGATCATACAGACAAAATGTTTGGGGAGTCATCAGGTGAATGAGGATGGGTCAGAGCTGTAGAAAACAAGCCAGGAGACTCTTCAGAGAAGGCACAAGGCCTCCTCAGCTGAAGGTGGTTGACGGCCTGAGCAGAGAAATTGTGCTGACTTTGAGGTTTGGTGATGAGCATACAAATGGAGATGGGATAGTCATTAGGTACCAGAATAGAAAGGGGAGTTCAGTACAGTGTCAGAGAAGAGAAACTCCAATCAAGCAGTTACTAAAACACAGAGGACACAGAAATGGCTGGAAAGGGAAAAGCATCGAGAATGAGCATTTTGAAGGCAGATACAGTGAAAGCAGTATTGTGGAAGCCTACAGCAAATGCAGCTCATACTGCCTCCCTGCCCTGTATTCATCCCAAACATCAGTATAAGGATCGTTTTGCTAGCACATGTGATGGAAATGTATATCTAATCCCCTAATTTAGAAGGAAAATGTCATGCAGTATCCAATTATGCTAAAGCATAACATAACCAAGAAATGAGCTTTTCAATCTTGAGCTTCTTTTCAATCAAAAGAAAAGGACAGAATCACATCTCAAACTTTGCTCATCCCAGTGGGCTCTTTCCAGACATTATAAAGACAACAAAATACTGAATGTCCAGGCTTGTTGAAACTCATTGCTCTCTGAAGCCCACTTGAACATCTTATTTGTTATGAAAATTCTTTGAAGCATCTTGGTTTATGGGTTGAATTTCTTCAGAGTACATGAGTGTTCCAAATAAAACATGTAAATTTATTCAAGAACACCACCACTCCAAACATAAAAATGAAAACAAGAGCCCAGAACACACAATAGCTTTCAGGTTAACTTATCATTATTTCGGGGTACTCGGCAGCCAGTTTACGTTCAAAGATGCAGATCTTGCCTCACATACAGAGGCCAGTTCCTCGCAGCATAAGATAGTAAAAACAGAGAAAGTTACACAACATTAAAAAGGGACTGCACATAAGCAGCAACTTTCTCAACTTATACATCCTCTTCCCCTCACTGAGCATTCGTATCAGTAATCCTCGTGAAATCCAACCATCCAAGTCTTACTATAAGACCGCATTAAGACGAAACATTTGTTTTAATTGTGTTTGTGTTATTATTCTCACACAATGCTACATAGTATCTCAGGATCCTCTAATAACACCATTTTAAAATTCTTTTAAATGTGAGGATATTAATATTTTGCTTGAAAATGAAGTCACTGAGCATAAACTCCATGTCCATGAGTAATTCGATTCAACTTTCAAATTTGGCCCTACTTTGAATGAGAGTTTGGACCTTATAATTCCCAAACTAAATTATTTTGTGATTCCAAAATATATGAAACAGGAACATCACCAGTTAGATTCTCATCAGCTACCACAGGCACCCTCCTGTCTAAACAGTGAAGCAATAAGCTTCACAATAAGAGTTGTTTAGAATGACATTGTTACAAATCGCTCTACTGTTCCCATATATGGAATATTTATGCCAAACAGGACATTCAATTCTCTTGTTAGATGTATGAAATCACTATACACATCAAATTCCTTGTTGTTACTCTGATTTTTTTTGTTGTTGTTGTCAATTTCTTTTTAGAGAAAGAAAACACCTTTTCAAGTGCCATTTGGAAGGTTTTCTCAAGGAAAAAAAATATTTTTTTGAGGACAACAGGTAGAAGTCTTATTTAACTGCTACCATGAGAGAATCAAAAATAAACATAAGCTGAATAAAGGGATTCTGTACCACTAGAGGAAATACGTGACAAAAATTTCATTTAAAAAAATCAAACCAATGACCAAAAAAATGCCTAAACCAAATCCAAAATATGACTCTGGAAACTGCCTTGTTCTTCTCTTAATTCACTCAGCAGTTGGGGCAGGTTTCCCAAACAATTCTGGGCAGGAATCAGAAGTTAGAATAGCTGCAAAATCTGCTCTTGTGATGAAGAAAAATGCAGTTATTTTCTACTATTTTAACATTTTCAGCTTTTTTAAGAACAGAACTAGACAAAAACAGTGAACAACTGTATTTCACATTGGTCTTGAACATGGTAACTTCAGATGATGTCAGTCCATGATACAGCTTCTTATTTCAGGTGTTGAGGAATTTTCAGTGCCTTAGCATACAACTCTGTCTATCATTTTACTTCAGAAAAGCATTAAAAACAAAACCAAAATTAGCAGACTAGATGGTCAGAATATTCTCCCAAACCACCCTAAAATGTTCCATTTTCTACCCTGGGCTTTGAACAGGATCTGTCTCATTTAATGGTGCTACTTTGGGGCACAGCATGAAGAAGGAGAAAAGCATAATCTTTGTCATCCTGGCCTTACAGCTTCAGGTTTGTCACATCACTAAGTATGACCAGAAAGTTTTCCCAAACAAATTAATTCACTACTGAAGTGATTTTTAGATCTGTCTGTATATGCAAAGATTACAAATAAAATAAATAATTAACTTTTTTGCAAAAACCAAACAGGCACTGTACATTTTTGTCATCATTGCTGAAGAAGCAACAACACAATTTATGTGCAATACTAAATTTATGCAATACACAGAAAATCAACACAAAATTTCAAAGATCTCTGGGAAACATTTTTGTCTTTTCCTCAGTTAAATCCATTTTTGTACTGGCTGGAAACAATAGTGTATTAGCAATGAACTGAATTTTACTATACTATAGTAATTTTATTTTGAGAACCAGATAATAAAGCGAGATCACGTATCTCTAGTAGGCAGTAGTGTGCAGGAGAAAGTGGATTATTTCTTCTGGATTTGAAAGTTTTGTTCCAATAACAATTAGAGCAATATTTCTGAAATTAAGTGGGCTCACCACTTAATGCTAATGTCTGACTAGTTAATTCAAGGGAATTATTCTAGTGCACTAGTGGATAACTCAGAGTATTAGCTTGCTAACAAAGGAGCAGTATTTATCTAGGCTCTTCATTTGTCCATCACTAATAATTACTTACTGTTACTAGCACAATATTAAATTTTAAACTGTACAAATACAACAACAAAGATTTTCACTAATTAGAGAAAAAGTAAAAGGAATCAAATTCTGTTCCTTGTTATCTTTATTTAAGACTGCACAGACCAAAATCAATCCAAAAGCCTTCACAACAGGAGCAGTCTTTCCAATCTTAACCCATTTGTTTAATTACAGCACTACCAAATGATGTCCAGAGAGCAATGTAAGATAAAATTTAGTGCATAACAAATAAGAACTTTTAAAATCTTATCAGTGTTGTTAACAAAATAACACCTCAGCCCCCAAAACTTATGAGAATATTTTCTTAAATAAAATTAATTGTTAAACTCTTAGATTGGGGATGATTCACCTCTGGCAGGAATGACACAGCAGAACAAAGATGATGTCCTCAAAGGCAGTAAAATCACTACATACTTCACATACCATGTCCATTTAAAAGCAGCATTAGAAGTATAAAAGTACAGCCTGCTCACAGGACACACAGTAGGGCGAAGATCAGTTACAGAAGCAAGAGTTTCACAGAATATATATTGATATGTCCATTGCTTCTTCAAGAAGAAGCAAACCAGAAAAGAAAAAACTTAATTGTCTAAGGGATTTAACAATGTAAGAGGAGTTATATCCTGTCTGCCTGTGAAAAGAAAGTCAACTCAGTTCTCAGTACATGGCTGAGAGGCCCTTACACTCAGAGCACAAACACTTAAAATATTTCTCTTGCTGTGTTCTGAAACACAGCTGTTCTGTGAAACTGTCAGAATAAGTCTTTCCCGGCCCTTGTTAGAGTGACAGCATGCAAAGGTATCTCATTACTTGATGTGTGTCTTCAAAGACAGCTATGAAGTCTGTGCCGATTCAGCTTCGATATGTGGTGAGTTTTTTCATCCATATATATAGAAGGCAAGCTAAAATATTTTCACTTTTCATTGGAAATGATTGCATTATTGTTGAAATGTATATTGAAGTGTGTTATGTGAGAAGAAAATCCAAATTATTCGTAAGAGAACCTGAGACTAACTCTTCTGAGCATCCTACTCTAAGATTTTCAAACAAAGGGAATCTAACTTGGTGATATATAATACATATATATAATATACATAATATATAATAATACATAATATATAATATAAAAAATAATATTATTTTTATATCTGCCTGGCAAATGGTCACTTGCAAGTAAGAGAGTTTCTACAGATATGTTGGCCAGAAAAGGAAGACTAAAGAAAATGTTATCTAAAGAAAGACAGAGAAAGACATTTACTAAGGTCTGTAGTGACAGGACAAGGGGCAACGGCTTTAAACTGAAGGAGGGTAGATTTAGACTGGACCTAAGGAAGACTTTTTTTATTATGAGGGTGATGAGAGACTGGAACGGGTTGCCCAGAGAAGCTGTGGATGCCCCATCCCTGGAATTGTTCAAGGTCAGGTTGGATGGGGCTTTGAGGAACCTGACCTAGGGAAAGATGTCCCTGCACATGGAGGGGGGTTAGACTAGTTGATCTTTGAAGGTCCCTTCCAACCCAAATAATTCTATAATTCTATGATCCTAATTACCCCACAGTGCTTATGCAAATCGGCAACTCGTTAGCTCCACACTTAGGGGAAAAAAGCAGCTAGATGTCAGCGATTATGCAATATTCTACCATCCTTCTAGAAAACACTACTACCTGTGGGTCTGTAATAGAGAAAACTGAAAACTCTTCTGTCCTAACCCTAATAAAAAGTTGCTCTAGTTAAGTAGTTACAGTGAAGTGACATTTGTTGGTAGATGTCTAATACCTGGAAACACATATTCAGTTGAGAATATGCAAAATAAATAAAATCAAAATGCAAATAAACACGAAGAGCTTGATTAAGGTCAAGCACCCCATGCTATTTTCCTCCTGATCCCGTAAGTGTTCAAGCCATTGACTATGTTTCATGGGAAATTTTAGTAAGATGTCTTTAAGATGTCTTCTGCCATTGTTGCCTGGGAATATATAATTCAAAATGCTGGAATACTAACTACTTAGTCATTTGTCGTGCTTTTCTTATTCTCTAGATATTTGCTACACAACACATAATTATGTTTTCATCAGACAGGACACTGATGCACAGCAAGTGCCTGCACACAATATTCAAGGAAATAAAAACAGAACTGCAATAACACGTCATTTAAATTTAATTGATAATGAAAATATTTACTAATGAGCAACAAGCTTCTAGCCAATATGCACCTATTATACAGTGCAAATCTCACAGCACATTAACAATCTGTCATGTCCCTCATTTGATGGCTGTAGATTAAACAGATTTTGCACTACATATATGCCCTAATCTAAAGATTTAAGTAAAATTTCAGCTAAGGCTTTAACTGAGGTCAGGTGTCATACTCTAGCTTTGACTGAAAACTAATTTACTTCAGCAACCAAAGGAACAGAGTTCTTTGACACTAATGGTATTGCTGTGCTCTGCAAATGGAACTAATAAGTGACAAGTGAGACATAAAAAGAGCTGAAAACAATATAGCAAACTTTCAATTTAAAAAAATCCACTGAGATTAAGCAGGAAGGGGCAACAGTGTTCCACATTGTGGTGAGATAATTGATTCCTCTGGATTTGAGGTCCAGCCAACTGCTTCTGTTTATCTTGAGATATCCCCAGGAAAGAGTTTTTCCTAATTTCCATTACAATGAGTCTTCAAGGAATGGGTGAAGATAAGTTCTTTGCACTGAAATCCATGATTAAATTCCAAGTCTGTGCTGTAAACACTGACCAAGCCACTCAGCCGAAACTTGAGTCAATCATGATGTACTGCTTATCTGCTCTAACGTACCAAACCCCACAGACCCTGGTAGTCTGAAATAAGTCACTTTGAAAACTGCTATCTTAGACCATACTTCCAATAGAATTGCTTATGGATAAGGATGCAGGTTAAGGCTAAGCTTGGACACGTTCATAATGCTTCAGTTATCCCTGACTACAGTTACAAGAGTTTTAGGAGAGGCATGCAGCATAAGGCAACTGCATGCTTTTCTCTCTTTTCTCCCTCACAGTACAAATCTGTGCCTGCAGTGTCTTGACTTTACTTCTGCTTTTTAGAGTAGATGCTCCTGCACAAGTGGAAATTAAATTAAGAAATTTGGCTGTTGCTGTATACTGTGCTGTTCTCTGAAATGCATGAAGAAATAAACTGAAAAAAAAAAGTAGGGAAATAAATACTGTCTTTCAGTCATAGTAAGAGTAATTACTTATACAAGTAATAAATACAAAATTGTCAAAGAAAATACATCCTTCGGGCAGCTGGCTAAGGAGTCCATACGCTAGATAGTATGCTTTCTCCCTCACTAGATTGTAATATACATCTTCACTGTTTTTCACACTTAGAGAACACAGTCCCATAGAAAATGGTACTACTTCACTCTGAGACTTTCCCAGACAACTAACATTGTAATTTGTGAGAAAATAAGTACATGTACAGCATTATGAGTTTCATATTGCCAAAGCATGCATGCCTAAAGCATATTTGCAGATGGGGCCCATAAACAACAGATTTAATATCTGAAGATGCAGAAATATGAGTGACATATGTTAACAAATTTCCAAAGCAGGCAACAAGAGAAATGGCCAACACCCCCAATAGCAATAGGCAGAATAACATTTAAGTCATTGTGTATTTACCAACTACTAAGCCCCCTGGTACCTGTGTGATCCACATAGCTATGAGAGTATAGTGCTGATTTGTCCCACTTTTCCATTACATTTGCCTGTAAAAAGCAGCAGAGCCAGAAGCCTGAGCAACAGAGAGACTTGTTGGGACACAGTGAAGGATAATCACATCCCATCATCTTTTGGGCCCTAAATTACATGCCCAGGCTCCTTATGCCTAAATATGAAATGGAAAAGATTTTGCATTTTATTTCATAGACCCTTATGGACCACTGTGCTAAGTGACTATTCTTAGCCTTCAAGAAGGGCAGATGATAACAAGCCATTCCAAAAATTCAGTGCAGGTGAGTTGTACTTTTGCTGTTTCCTACTAGTGCAGTTACTAAAGGCTTATACAGCCTATTGGGATTTAAGGAAAATCAGTATCTGTCAGAAGTCAGTTGTTACACCAGTTGCGCAACACCTAAATAAAGCTGTAGGATGTCAATAAATGTCATTTGTGATAACACATACTTTGGATGCAATTTGCAACACATAATTCTTTTTTGAGATAAAATTCAGTTTAAAAAGGTCAGCTTATCCAGATACTCTAAGCTGAGGGTTTGCATTTTCCCACTTTTATTTATCTGCTGCTTTTACAATTATCTAGTATGGAAGGAAAAAGTAGAGTGTAGACAAAGTAAGAATCATATTAATTAACTTATCAGTTGAAGACAGAACTATTATTACAGGCTTTGAACCAATTCAAATATTCTTCCTAATCAAGGCATCAACTTAATATTTCCAGTGTAAGATATGAGTCCATTACTTGCGTTTGAAAAGTGTCGATTGTTCTTCCAAGAACTGCACCCATTTACTGAAGCTGGTTTCCCTCCAGGCAAGAGCCATCAGTCCCCGTACTCTTGCTCTGAGCTTGACCGTGGTGGATCAGGGTAGAAAGAGCTGTATTATTGCAGATATTCAGGGTTCTAAACTCAAACCCATCTCAGTGAAGCCCACGCTAAAATAGGGTGTTCATCTGACACTGGTGGCAGGAAATGCCATCCTATTTAACATCCAGTAGACTCCAAGCTCCTCACTTACGCCAATCCTTTATCTTCTCCATGTAAATTCATCCAGGCAACTCAGTCTCACAATTGCTCTGCAGATATTTAGACTCAGCTTTGCACAGTTTCAATTTATTTATGGTATTAACAGTGGAAATTGTTAATTTCATTAAGATTCTTTTGTGTTCATATATGGTTGTAACTATGACAGACAGTCTTAACACCAGGCCACTCCTACATTGTTTCAGAACCAGAAAGCAAAAATTGTGAAATTCAGATAATTTGCAAGCCTGAAATAACAGCAGGGGATGAAAATAGTATGGTATATATGTGCACAGGTCTCAGAGGAAAAAGCCTGAGAGAGCTACTACGCATATTTAGACTGCTGTGCTTGCTGATTGCTATAGACAGTGATTGCACATTCCCTGATACCGAAACATAACTAATCCTACGTTCTAGTTTACGCTGCAGCTCAGGAAGTGATAGATGCTTCACCAAGTGGAATAGATGGTGCATGTGGCTGTGTAAAGCTTAATGTGAATAGCTGGAGTCACACTAGAGGCTAGCATGTCATCAAGAATAAAACACAGTAAAGCAACATCTTCAACTTATTTGTATCTTGACGTTTGGCAATTCTAACTAAAAAATTTAGCTCTTGGAGGTAAAGGAGGTAAGGAATAACATTGCTATTTTCCCTTCAAATAATAAATATTGTTTGGTAAAATTACCCTTTCTTATTTCATTCTCTCTTTTCATGCTACCTCAATCCAGACAGTCCTATGCAATATGTAAGGAGAAATTCCTCCTTTCAAAAAGATTAGCTCTCATGTTCCCAAACTATGTCTCTTGGAGAATAAAAAAAATATAAATTTACTATCCAGATAAAATTGCTGAAAATCGTGTTCATGATTCAAAATGTTTGTGGAATGCTCTTCTTGGAAGACAAGCTGTGACACTTCAGAAAGGCTTTTCTGTTTATATGTAACTTTCCACTTGCATGTGTACTTCTATTAATTAGTTCGTCATAATTTCTATTAATATATGAAATACAGCAGCTGTAGTCCTCAAGATGCAATTATAATTAAACTCCATCAAATGCAGCCATATTGTAAAATCTGTCATATTGTGTTTAGTTCAAATTTATTAGCTTAGACCAATCAATTTGCTAAAAGATTACCTAAATCCATCTAAATGTACAAAAATCTTCAAAGTAGATTACATTGTTAGCCCTGCAGAATTCGTCACAAGGAAAAAAAAAAAAAAAAGAAAAAGAATGGTAACAGAGATAAATTCCAGGAATATGAACAGCTAAGTTGTTTTGATCCACAGGGTCTTACTTTTGCTTATATACAAAGAATTCTTATTTGAAGACAACAGGTGTCTCAACCTCTGATCTGGGCAGCAAGGGTTCTGGTACCTCTTCCAAAATACGTTTGCATGCACTTGACTATTTTATCCAATAAATGATTAATTCTTCTAATTCTTCATGTAGAGGTGGGAAATCATATCTGCCTCCATGGTGACTATGTAATAATCTGTCAAAGACCTTCTTGGTTTTAATATTTAACAAGTTTGTTTGCTAAAAGATTCTCTCTAGCTGTAAAGTTCCTAAATAATGATATCTATGTTTCAAGAGCTAAATGAATGATATTACTTCTCTCAGAGCTATTCTGTTGGGCTGTCTGTAAGTTCACAAAGATAATTTTGGGTTCATTCATAGTTAAAGCATGAATTTTTATGACTAGAAATATTGTACATTTTTTCATATTTGTTTCTAGATGTCCTTTTCCTCCCTGTTAATTATTAGCCCATATGAAGCTAATGAATCCTCTGCCTCAGATAGGGCCTGGTTATTTATCTCGAGACAAAGGTTTAACAGTCTAGCTTTGGTGGTCCCAAATGAAAACTTAACTGGTGTATTTATCCTATCCCTACATGCAGGGTAATAATTCTTGCTGTACTATTATATTCACAAGAATCTACCTTCAGGAAATAAAATTCTTCTGATTTTACAAACTATCTCCATGTTTTCTTTCCTTCAATACTAGTCAGAAATCAGCTCAAACCCCACTTTTTTTCATTTTTCATGAAGGGTTTCTATGAACTCTGTAACATAATTGGAGAAAAATGATGCTGCAGCATATACTTCAGGATATTTAATTCTATTACACATTGAAAAAAGCGTTTGGATTTTCTCTTCCTTTAATACTCATACAGTTTTAATGTACCCATAACTCCTCAGCTGCATCAGCTTTGGACTTTATGGATGATACTAAAACCGGCAAATCCCATCCAGGAGGTTGAGCGAGCTCTTTGAAACAAGATGCTTTTCTGCTCATTCAGTGTCTCTCCTGCCTTCGTACAACTTGCTTTCCCTAACACCTCTTCAGGCAATAATACCTAGTTGTCATCAATGTGGAACTTAATCTGACACCTCAAGAACCAAAACCATGCAATTATGGCTTCAGCTAAAAGTTTTAAATTTATTAGCTGAAAAGAGACAAAAGGGAAGTGCATTACACTCCTTAAAATCACAGCTGGATTTTCCCAGAGCACCAACAGCAATTATTGACTGAGGCATAGATATGGATGAGCCTATGTCCTAGGAGAAAACACTTATGGCACATCAGAAGTACCAAATGCATAAAACGTAATCATACCACGTCAGCTAAATAATATCCTTCCTTCGTACTTCTAGCCTAAGATAAGATGAGTCTTTTATTTTGTTCCTGATAAAAGTAAAACTTACTAAAAACCAACAAATTTCCTTAGTAAATCTATTTAGGAAATAAGCGTATTTTACCTTACAAAAACAAAATTTGCATTGCAGCACATCTAAATTTCCTTTTCTGGTTTGGAAATCTTTTTAAGTTCTCGAAGATGCTGAGCAATTCTAAACATTTCCATTCTGATATGTATGTGAATTATCAAATGTTTATGATGCAGGACAAAGAAGGACCAGATCTACATCAGCTGGACGCATTTTTGGTCTTAAATTACTAACTTGTCACAACATAGCTATTTCATGGATTATTGAGCACTCTGTGCAACTGGCAGCAGGGGAAGCATTGCGTGGCTAGTTCTGATTGACTCAGTAGGGATGAGCTACCCAAAAAGAGACCAGATTTCAACTCACTGCAAAATTTAACAGATATGTGCCCTACAAATCCAGCTCCTTCGGTTACAACACACCGGGGAGCAGTTAAAATCCTGCTAGGAGCCTAAGTGCATGATCTACAAACCTACTGAATGTGTCAGCACTGGAAAGAAATACCATCGGCAAAACTGATTTTGAAGGGCATCTGTTGTGGTCATAAAGTGGCATACAAACAAACCTACCCTCAATGCCAGCCTGGAGCTGGCCATGAAATGCTGTGCCCTAAACCACAGTGGAGAGAAGTGCTCGTCCCAGTAGAGCTGAGACTGTATTGCTATGTAAAGGCACAAGCAGACAGGAAAATCAATGGCACCTGAACCTACGCCAGAAGCACCTTTTCTGTCTAGAAACGTCTGGAGTGAGGCACTGTGAAAACCACACTGAAGCTGTTGTACCCTGCAAGTAGGTGAGCGCCAATACAGGTGGTGTGGCTTGCAGGGAAATGCGTGTATTTGAATTTAAGTCCCTCACTCAACAGCTTCTTAACATAAAAGTGGAAAACATTTACTCGAGTCTGTATTTCCTAGGCGGGTGCCTTTCAGCACGAAGCCAAAGATAATGTTCTACTAATTTTCAGTCCATCTAGCCTATCCATTTAAATATATTAACACATTTTTTTTCCCCTAAGACTACATTAGTTTATCAAGAGAAATGGCAACTTAATCATAAAAGGTTTACACACAGAAAAAGGTCAGGCTAACGCTGAGTATATACATCTTTCCTACCAAAATTCCTAGCATTCCTTCCTTCCTCAGAAATACGTTCTGCAGAAAGACAGTTCTGGTTCCTCTGTGTGTCAACACAAATCGGCTCTGTGTAAATCACCAGGGCATGAAAGTGTTTGATTTTTTTCCTTAGATACATTAGACAGCATATGTATAATTTCATGTATAATTTAGTTAAGGTCGGCATAGGTCCGTGATAGAAGATGTATGTGAACAGTAATCTCTGGTCTGAGTAAGCATTTTTTGGGGCACTTGGTATTAGGATGACACAATACCCCTTAGCTCAATCCAGTTTGCTCAGGATTACAAACTAGATTTTGACATGAGCAATAGACATAATGTGGTGGCACTTCACCCAGCCTTTACTGAGTTTCCGTGTGCAGAGATATTTTGTGAGGATATATAGAAAATTAACCAGAATAAAACATTCTGTAAAAAAGAGAAGAATTAGCACAATCTCTTTTTTGACTATTTCTTATTAAACTTGTTGTGGGGATGGGACAGTATAGTTTAGAAATACAATCACTTTAGAAGACAGCTTGTAGTGGTGATAATGTGAAGACTCAGGAAAGGCCAGCATTTTCAACCCAACTATTTTTATCCACAGGATGATAGCATTTGGCTCCAACATGTCCTGGTGCACCTTCACATGGTGAGACATTTTCTACTATTTAAATTATATTTAAATAATTTAAATTTTTAATAATGTAATCATTTTAATAATTTAATAATTTAATTTAAACTTATTTAATAATTTAAAATATACTAATATAAACTCTCATGTTGATAACATAGTAATATTATGATCAACTAAAGCAAGCAGGGATGTCAGGCCAAATCCACACTGATGTTTCCACTGTCAAAAATTAAGGGTGTGTGTATATACATCTCTGTTGCATGTCTGAAGTTCATGCATCAAGTTTGATTAAACATGAAGCCATAGTAGAAACCAGTAAAACACAATCCCAAAATGCTGAGTCATATTTACAGCCACTAATCTTCTAAATAAACGAGAATTAGAAGATTATGTAATTGCTTTTTCACTGCAAAATGGTCTCAATAATTTGGATTTTCTTAGAATGTGGATTATGTATATAAAACCATGTCTTTAATAGTGCATACTACACAGGAAGATAAATTGAGTCAACCTATAAATGGATAATCTGCCTATCAGGAAAGGTTGTTTTGGGGGTAGGAGAGTTGTTTGTTTTTTCACCCACACCCATGTGTCGCTTATTTACGGACTGTAAGAACCTACATCCCTAAGGGCCATGGAATATATGTATGTTGTCAAAGCATTCTACAAGAGGTTAACTAAGAAATACATTACTAGAATGATTAAGAGGGGAAATCTTCTAGCTAAAAGATGCTTTGTAGGGAAAATCTTGCATGTACATGAGATACTGCTGGAAGTTTTCAGCTAAAACTACTAAAAAATGTGACTGTAAAAAGTACTCTCTCTAATACTGGCAATTTATGGTTCAAAGTCTAATTATTCAGTACATTATAAGGATGTCAATCCACAACAATGGCAATGAATGTAATGAAGGCACACATCAGTTACATTAGTAGAAATTCAAATTCTCCAAATTAAAATTTTATAGCGATATACCGAAGAGACATTTGCACTTTTCACAATGTAATCATTAGTTTCAAATTTGTATCACAGAATCACTTAAATACAAGAAATTTACATTTTAGGTCATACTTCTTTAGAGCAGGGACTTCACTTTCTTTGGAATGATATGAATTATGCAATTTGGAGTCAAGGGAGATTTTAAAATCATCAAATACTTAGAAAATCAGTCTCTTCCTCCTTTGAAAATATTGAATTCCCCAAAACATCCATGAGAGCAAACACTAAGGAAGAAAAAATGTGAAGCCAGTGCAAAACACAGTAGAAGTTTGATATCTGAATAAATATTACATTAAATAAGAACTAACAAATTAATGGATTCCCACATTCAAAATTTTCTATGCTGTGGAAAAATCCATTTGAAACATATAATTTGAAACTTCACTTTCATTTTTCTTGACATATAGAATTAATAGATATTGTTGCCCTTTTGTACGACTTGAGCACTTTGATCTGATCATCGTATCATCTCTTTGCTGAAGTGTAAGGAAAAATCAAAACCAGAACCTGGAAAGAAAAGTATGAGGACTATTGCTCTAGGTAGGATGGAAAAACTGTACTCAAAACTATATGAAATACATATACAGGGGAAACCTGTAAATATTTATTTTAAGCTTTAGAACCTGTCCCATCAACACCATTCTCACTTTGAGACTGGCCCACCAGTTACAGTAAAATAGAGGTAAAACAGGGTTTGAAAGGACATCAGTTCCCTTTCCAGTCTGTAAGCAAGAGTCCAACAATACCTTGGATCTTGATAATTTAATTTCTCAAATCCAGCCCTAAGCACTGCATCAAGTGCAGTAAGGGTCCCCTTCTTTCCAGCTGCAAGATGGAGCACACAGTGTGTCATGGCACCATGGCCAAGGGGCACTTACTTCACTACCAATCTTGCAGAGTATAGCAATGCAGTGGGACCAGCCCCAGACCTAACTTCAAATGCAGTTTGAAAGAACATTGACAGCATTATCAGGATATTCACCACAAAAGAAAAGTTTCCCAAAGTTTGTAAGACCCTAATGATACTGGCACTTGTTTACCAGACAACAAAAGCACCATCTGTAGTACAACACCAAGCATTTATGTATGAGATTAAAAAGGTAATTTTCCAGCTGCTTTTAGCTTGCAGATATTTGCATATAAAATTTACAGGGATGATAAAGAAATTAGGTTTCTCAAGAAAGATCAATTTGCTTATTTACAAAGCCTGGAGACTCAAATTACAGCAAATGATCACCCTTAAGTTAATGTTCCTCCGCGATTGTTTATGTTCTGTAATTCAGTATTAATTACCATCAGGAAGTGTTTTGTTTGAATGTTAGGCAGCTATATGAGACTTTACAAGAAATTCACTTTTAAAATAAACTGAGGGTCCTCAGTGGCTCTAGGGTAGCACAATGCAATCTGGTGTGCTTCCAATGAAGTTAAAGACTCATTTTATTGAAATAGTTCTCAGGCTCCTTGATTTAGTCTTCATAGCTAGACATCATCCCTTCAGCAGCCACAGGCTGTGAACAATATGGATTAACTGTAAATACAGCATACTGATTTTAACTCAGACAGTTAATTACGTCTTTTGCATTTTTTAAAAACCACATGAAATACTGGTGGGTTGTGTGTTTTAGAATGCTTATCATCACAGCAACAAATACCCTAAAGGCTTACCTCTATGCTATGGGCATATGCTATGTGGGCACATTAATTCTCACAGCTCGGTATTCTGCACTCTGTGGCACTTCACAGGTGTCAACGGCATACATTTTTAACATTTCCTGCTTCATAACCCATTACTGAAATACTAATTGAGTTCAGTATGTCCCACTACATGCCTTTCATACGGTTCTAATTAACCCTGCATCTCAAAACACAGATTCTGGAGAAAGAATTCGAAACACTGCTTAGGTGAGCATGTATCTCTTCCTCAGCTGACTTCCCACAATATATTAATTCTGTCACCCGTTACTGAATTCAAATGAAGAAAAATTCTACATTTTCCTCAGACTTAACTTGCATACCATGGGACTACATAATTTCTTTTAAAAAATGAAAAGAAGGAGGTGAATTCAGCAGGAAGTGAACATAGTCATGTACATATGGATAGCTAAAAGGCTACATTTGTGACTGCTTAGGACAAAGTACGAGACAAAACACTGTGAAGCTAAGAAACGTAACAGGTCTGTCACTGACCCCTAAATCGCCTGAGAATTGAGTCAGGAAGTACAAACAGTATGCTTTCCATTTACTAGAAATCCTTTATTTAACCCAAAATGAAAAAATCTTCCTTCATTTGTGGGGTTATGTGATATTTTTTAAAAGCCACATGAAAACAAAAAAAATGTTTAGAGGCTGTGAGAATTAAGTGTTTCTATAATTTAAGATTACGATAAATTTAATTTGAACTTAACTTACTGCAGAGTGGGTGGATGGGGAAATGCCAGACACAATGTTAATGGTATGACAGAAATTCAGCTACAAATATTAATATACTGTGTCTACTGTCATCAGGTAACACAGAGAAATATATATATCAATAATTAAAAGATCATCTCAAAACTCATTCCTTCAAAGCATGTTCTGATTTACATAAAACTCTGATCAAAATATAAAAACCCCAGAAGATATGTCCATGTAAACAGAAGTTTGCCTTTTGTTTTTGTGCTATATTTGAATGGATTTATACTCTTGTAGCTCCTTATTTTCCTCATTTGCAATCTACAGGGATGTCCCCCAGAAAAAAATAACTCAGCGTAGGCTCACATACATAAACAGAAAATTTCTGATGAGGGTATCATTTGCTGAGGGGTGCAGAGGATTGATGCATATGTGTCTGAATCTGCATCAGAAAATCTAGCACAAAACATCTACAATATCACTATATGCTATAGAAACAGCTGTCATTCAGAAAACAAAACATTTTGGACTTCAAAGTAATCATTACACTACACAACCAAAAAGACCAAAACAAAAAGCCCTAATAAATTCGGTACCCCAGACACTTCTTTCTTTCAGCACAAAAGAAACTTTTTGTCTGGTTATCATCATGTTACCCGAAATTTTTGCTAATAAGACAACACCTTATTGTGAAGTTACTCTTTTAAAGATGAATACGCCAGACTGCCCTAGAATAAGCCAATATCATAAGATTTTACTGTTGACAGAGAGGTCTCATCCTTCATAAGACCTCATTGCCTCTTTTGCAGACAAACAATTCTTCTGCTATAATAAAGAATGTTAACATGTTTTTTCTTTCTCCCACCGACATCACTGTCTACACTGAGATACAGCAAGACTTCAAGAACCTTCAGTAGGAGCCAAAAAAATCTTCCATGTGTAGGTCTTAATTTTCCAGGCAGTTCATAGGAAATTGGCATGCTAGCACTTTACTTTGAAATTTTGGCAGATTTCCTAAAAACATTTTTTTAAATTATGTTTTCTAATTCAATGGATAAAAAGGAGTAGAAGAGAGAGGGACAATATATTCAAATATTGGGTATGTGTGTGTGTGTGTGTGTGTGACATATATGCATAAACATTCCACATTTCAAATTCAGTCATTTTCAAAACAGGGTCAACTGATACAGAATTTCCAACATCCCAAGATATTTCAATAGGTATCTATGGAAGATTTTTTTCTGGAACATTGTGGAAACTGTTATTTATCTGCATATATGGACTGTGGAACTGATGAATCAGACCTATGCTTTTTATTATTCTGTTTAGATGTGTTTAAAGGGAATAACAAGCACATCTAAACAGAATGTTAAGTATATCCACTACATGTTGAGACACATCCCTAGCTGTCTAAAAAGGAGGGAGGGAAGAGGAGGAAAAATAGCTTAAAAAAGAAAAGGAAGATGGCTAAATGTTTGCACTTACACACTTGTGGAGCTTGCTTCTCAGACAACAGTAGGCAAGTGGGTGAGTACAAATGTCAACCAAAGGCCCAGGATAAAGTATAAAAGAGCGTAATCATGAGAGAGCAAGGGTATTAGGAACCTTTGACTTATAATAGCAGGAAGAGGCAGAGAAACAAAGGCTGAATATTTAACCATGCTCATTAAAACTGGATAGGGCAATGGACCTGTAGGTGAGAAACAAGCAAGTGCATCTGGTGAGCTTATTGTACGCCTACCTGACAGCTGACAAGCCTGAAAGACTGGCAGAACGGGCAGGACAGAGACACTGTAAAGCTGGACAAGGAGAGTAGGTAGTAGTAAGGGGCAGAGCTTTTAATGTTAATTACTCTGAAAGCTTCTGACTCCAAAAGCAGTTGGTTGTGCATAGGAGTGGGTGGGAAGAAGGTCAGAAAGAGGTACAAGGCAGGAATGTAAAAAAAAAAAAAGACAACAAAATGAAAAGGAGACTTAAGAAGAACAAGGTGCTTTTTTATATGGAACAGAAGGTAAATTGCTCTAAATCCCATAAGCCAAAGCCTCTCCCCAAAATTCTGCAAGAATTTGGGATTAGATACATATCCCTTTGTCTTGTTCTAGGATGGGAGAATGTTGATACTTCAAGGCTTCACACAGGACATCCCTGCATTCCTTTCCCTTCCTCCTAATATGTCCAAACCTTCCACCCGTATATCATCTTTTTCCCCCACTGCAGAGCACAAGAAGCTTCTTGAAAGACAGGATAAAGAAATTGGTAGTGGTAGTTTCTTGCAAACAAGCAAATAGTTTTTGTGATATCAAAAATCCAAGAAATATTTATCCATCAAGTATTACTGTTTGGAGTTTTTAATAATAATTCAGCACTTCCACATAACTACTCTGAGTACAATGCCCAAGAGGACTTCATCAGGGCAGAGCTCCTGCCCAGAGACAGCAGAATAGCAGCTTGAGTGTATTAATCCCTATTTATAAAGGCTTTGGAGACTTGTTTTTCACTCACTTGCTGATTTGCACCATTGAAAGCAACTGAACTTCATCTTGTTGTTCAGATCTGAAAGAGCTTATATCTATGTTTTTTCTTTTTACATGATAATTGATAACACACACAACAGATTATATAGTGCACACACACACATACACATTCTGAACTACCTGAAAACTAGTTGATTTTAAAACATCATTACAGA
This sequence comes from Nycticorax nycticorax, assembly GCA_023375905.1. Classification (NCBI taxonomy): domain Eukaryota; kingdom Metazoa; phylum Chordata; class Aves; order Pelecaniformes; family Ardeidae; genus Nycticorax; species Nycticorax nycticorax. Next base: position 9,227,100 of record JAKFQP010000061.1, on the reverse strand, counting down.
CCCCTTTTGCATTTAATGTCAAGCACCTAAGTTCAATAAGTTTGAACTTCAAACTAAAGAGGAAGAATAGAAGGTTTCAAGATACCATGTATCCCAGCATTTGTCTATAAAACGCAGGTGTCAACAAGATGCTAAGACAACTATTTTTCTGACAAAAGAAAGACAGAGATGGTATTAAGATGAATTTGGTTGGTTAAGCTGGCTGGCTGGCTGATTGGTTGGTTCGTTAAGAGCCATTCCTGTCCTACAGGATTTATAGTTCCCATGCAGCCAGGTACTCTGCATGGGACCTGTCTGCTGGAAGTTCACACCAGTGAACTGCACTTGCTGTTCTGCTCAGCCAGGTACTCTGCATGGGACCTGTCTGCTGGAAGTTCACACCAGTGAATTGCACTTGCTGTTCTGCTCAGCAGTTGAGTCCCTACTACAAAACAGTACAAGGGAAGCACATAAAATTGTGATAGAAGTGACAAGCTGCAGTCATGATACTCTAGAGCTAACAATAGACCAGCAAGGTGCCAGCACAGGGAGATCAGGACTTCTGATCTGGAACAGGAGGAGGACGTCAAGTCAAGGAGGTCCACTGGTCTTCTTACTTGAGTGAAGTCTGCAGCATAGACAGGTCCTCAAACATCTTGTTGCCTGTAGATATATTCCCTGAGCTTCAGCCACTCTCTTTCCCACTCCACCTAAAGTTATAGACATATCTAGCTACAGGTAAACTTCATCTCAAAAAAAAAGGGAATCTAGAAATAGAAAATAAAACTGATAGAAATAGTTACTACGTGACTATCCTACACCTCCAGAATACTAAGACAAGAAAGCAAGGCATGTATTGAACAAATAATCAACTGTACCCAAACGGAAAAAAATCCTATTTTATCCCAGAAAGATGATGTGAAAATTTAGCTGCAGCAATTGCTGCTAATAGCATAAGTTGACGGCAAGTATATTTAGAGTCCAAAAACATCCACATTTGATTCTTCAAATGAGATTAGATTGTATTTGTCTATTTGACTAGACAAACTTCCAGAACTGTCAGTCTTTAGGTAGGACATTGATATTTAGATGAACAGACCATAGCTGAAATCATTAAGAGAACATGATAGACAAAACACATCTCTTAATGTTTAACATTTAATACTGATCAAGCACTTAATCAGAAATTTACAAAAAGTTAATAGTCTAGCTCTCATTTAGCCCAAACAAATTATGTTTTTATAAGCCAAATTCTATTAGAGAAAGCTATCCAAGTATTAATGCATACTTACATAAACAGTGACTGCTCTAAGTCACTGTAGCAAAGGCAAATTCTACCAGCAGGAGTTTCCTCTCTGTGGGCAAGTCATAAGACAAAAAAGCAAAATGATCATGATACAGTATCAGTAATTGACTCTTGTCTTATACACATATAACACAAGAGCATACTGCAAGTAGCTCTAGAGATAGAAATTGAACACAGACACAGACACACACTTGCCAGCTTGTTTTGCATCAAGAGCTTCTCCATCTGTGGGCTTTTACAAAATTCCTTTACAAATTTGTATTAGATGACTGAATTTCACTTTCTTCTTTGGGTGAATTCGGACACAAATTCTAAAGTGCTGTTAAGATCCAAGCCCTTGCTTTTTCCTGCATGCATGACTCAATTTTAGACAGCCTGACCTTCTTCAAATTACTTATACAATTTATGGAATGACATAACCCGTATTTCATTTAGGTTTGAAGACACTGGTCACCGAGTCCAAACTCCTGCTCCAGGCAAGGCTAGCTTTAAGGCTAGATCAGGGTGCCTGGGGCCTTGCGTAGTCAAGTTTCTTCTACCTAGAGATCCACAAAATTACTGAGGAAGAATTAAACCCCATGTTTTTAATTCTTGACACATCATGCCCGTGACAAAAGATGGGAAAGGTATGTAAGCATGAGAGCTGCAACGAAACAGCCAACACTCATTTAAAACCTTAAGAGGCATTCCTAAGACAAATACAGATGGTGTTGGGAGAGACAGGGTGCTTCTTGCAAAGCAGTGCTAGCTGCAGGCAGTGTCAGGCCACCGCGCCTTTCAGAAGAACTGGCTATCAGAAGACACCACTGCTGTAACTATGACCACCACTTTCATGCTTGTTTTCTGCAGTTTTGTGTTTTCTTTGGGAAGCCACACTTCCCCCTCTTCCTGCACAGGGAATTAAATCCCCTGGCTTGCCACGATCGCTTCCTGTTCATGCTGGTTCTTTACAACACATGCCAAGAAACGGACATGAAGTCCCAGGGCAGCACATCCTGCAACACCCTTCCCACTCTATCAGCTGCACTAAGAAAACCGACAGGCAATTCAAGATACTCAGTCACTAGAAGTCTCAATCAATGACTCCTTCATTACAAAAACTTGCTTTTAGCATCACTAAGCATGTGCCACCTCACAGGTCTATTAGTCTCAAACAAATTTATATATGCTTATAACATAAACAGTTCTTTCAAGAAAGCTCGCGATCAGCTATATATCAGGAATAACTACTCAGTAACTGAGTATAGAAAACATCAGAGAAAGCCGAAGACCTTCCCAAGATGCCGAGTGCAGGCCATTTGACCTACCTTTTGTTAGACAAACCCCCATTATATGGGAAGGAGGAAAAATAAACGCATTAGTTCTCAGTGTTTAGGCTTTACTTGTACCCAAGACTGTCACGGTCAGAAGTCTTCAAATAGTTATTTTTATTCACCAAAGAAACTAGGGAGAGAAAGGAATACAGGAATTAAATTCCTATTACTTCAAGATCCAGCTTCATTGATACAGATTGCTTTGCCCTTTTCCCCTTGACCAGAACAGTTCATCCAGTTGGGTTTTTTTGCTGATAGTAACAAAACTGAATTTTTATTCTTTCAGCTTCAAAGTTCAGATTAGCGCATAAAATCTCTTCCCTGAAGAAGTCTAACTTCAGCACTGTTGCTTTATTTCCTAACAGTAGTGTCACCTACTTCTGACCAGTTTTGCACAGAAAGAGAGAAACATCGACTCTTCACCACCACCAAGCAAAGCTGGAGACTGGTGACAGATTAAGGGAGGAAGTACACAGAAGCATGAAGCAGCCAGGAAGCTCCACAGCCATCTGGCTCAGATTAAGCAAGGAATGACATACCCCATCCGTGTTACACGTATCTGAAGCAGCAAACATCCAGCAAGTTTTGGATACTGGGAAGTCACTGCTGAGAAGAGCACTGTCTCCACAAACTCCTACTATCCTGCGAGCATGTGTCGTATAGGAGAGGGCAAAACCAGATCAACTACATAGGTTAGCTCAGTCTATGTAGGTCAGCATTTTGTTCTGGAAGGCCTTCACGACAGTTTTTAATAAAGGTAATTAAGAGCACGCTAGTCTAATCTGCAGCCTAGACATGTCCTTTGTTTACATAATTCCTCATTTTTGCTCCTTTCCACCTGTGATGCAAGGTTATTTTAAGAATTCACTAAATGAAATGCACTGGCTCATCAAAAGCAATGTATTTGAGAAGTAACAGCGATCAAAAGGATAACTATCTTCAATTTTTAAAAAGTTACAGAAATTTTTATGTAACTAAGACTGGACATATCAGAAACATAGCAAAGAGATGGCAGGAACACAAAGTAATTTCAGAAGTATTATAACAAGTATTATTATAATAAGTATAAATAAGTATTTCAGAAGTAGAGATAGATTCTCAGTGGATACTTGTAATTGCAGTTAAAATTATGGTATCACCTGAAAAGTAAACAAATAACAAAACTGAGATATTACATAGATTAAAAACTTGGATATGCAAAAGACACAATATCTGTAGGAGAGTTGCGTAACATGCATTTACCCACCATTCACAATGTTTCCTTTTAAACAGAGTTAATTAATCAGGTCTTTGAGTATGCTGCTGCAATCCACTACACCTTCGTAACACCAGCCAGAGGACAAAAAGATCTTAAACATATGTGAAAGGTTAAACCTTCCAATAACTTTGGGATGATAGTCATACATTGGCAAACGAGCGTGGACTTTCACAATCATCTCGACTGACCTCCTGCATTAGTGGTTGCTCAGTGAAAGTTCCCCTCTGCTGTGCCAGATGTGTGCTAGACAGGTGTGAACACAAAAGGTGCTTCTTCACAGTGACAGAGACGTCTTGGAGATTCACAAAATTTAGCTGAAGTCTGCATTAGCAGGGGAGGGATCCTTGCACTGATCTCTTAGAAAGATTACTTTAACTTTGGAAATACTTAAGAGAGTCAGCAATTCAAGTGGCATGAAAGTTAAGTCTCTCTTTTATTTCTTGCAGCAGAATGTTATAGGACTCAGCAATTAATCTTAATTATTGCTCCTAAAGAGCTAAGAACAGACACTGCTCCTGCCTTTAAGAAGAGGAAGCAACAAGAACATCAGCCAAGCAGTGACATTTAAACAGTAGGTTAAATACCCATCAATGCCTAAGAGAGCACTTCCTAGCATATTTCCTGCACCAGACATGACAAGAAAGTTCATGGAAATGATCTTTCACTCTGATCTTCACCTTACAATTAGCTTTCACGTTAGGTTTCAACAGGCTAATGACTTACTGAACACTCTTTTAATCTAAGAATATGCACATCACCTGAATGTGTTTATAACAGTCACCACTTATTTTAACAAAAGTGTTTACAAGCAGTACAAAGACTCAATACGTTTCTTGATTGCAAACATCAAAACCAAAACTGTAATTTTTCCCTGGTTGAAAGAAGTTACTTGTTTTTGCCTGAACTACCGAACAGTATTCAGTCCCGTTCTAGTAATTAGATGGCTCACTCTTAAATATGTCACATCTTTGCAAAATCATCACTGAAAATAGGTACTTCCCTCTCACTGGCTTAATCACTTAGATATGCATAGATGTCTGTATTAAAATCCTATTTTGGGGGGGTTTTTTCCTGTCCATCAGCTTTTTTCTCCTACATTTGTTCTATTGAGTTTTGGGGTTTTTTTTCTAATTATTATTACCTTTATTGGGGGCTATTGATGCATAAATGACTATAAGCTAATAAAGGAGCAACAGGAAGTTCTCTTTCTGCTACTTTCATTGAGATGTGGCAACTTGTGTTAAATAGGAACGAAAACAACTGTACTGTGGGCTTCCAAACTATTTAATAGACATTTTTGATCCCACTGTTTTCAAGTTGTGAATATTTGCTCTGTCAATATTCCCAGTTAAATGACATATCCCACAAGAATGAAGATTTATTATGGAATTCAGATACACTGCTCAAAGCAAAGGACAATAAAAGAAAAAGATAAATTTGAAATTTGAAATGATATTGTGTAATTTTTGAGAAGTAATTGATTTTTAAAGACTCCAGAGTGTGGTCTTTGAAATATTAAATTCCCTTGTCTGTACATAAAGTCCACTTGATCTTAGATTTTCTGAGCTTGGCCCATCATCTGCAGGTGGTGACAATATACTTCATGAACCTAGGCCAACCCAAGGCAGCACCTGTGTTGTCTTTTGGTCTTGAATCCTGTCGACCATACCCCAGTGTGCTGTTCTTATGCATGAACAGGACCTGCAGCCTCTGACAGAGCCGGGATTTCCTCTCCTACGAGGGAGTTCTTAGCTTCTTTTAGTATTCCAAAGATGCTGGAAATTAATTAAAAAACTCTATCCTCAGTATTGTCTATTTTTCTCAGACCTAAATACCTTTCCCAAAGTAGGAACTAATCTAGAAAACAAAATAGTCTACATATAGCATTCATATTAAAACATCTACTCCTACTTGCCCCAAATACAATAATTTGAAAGTGAAACCAGGAAAGCTAAACCCAAAATTAATCCATTTCAGCTTTTTTGATTCAACAGGTATTCTCTCTTAGATGGCTATAACCACTCCACTCCCACAGTTTTAATGGAAGTACTCAAGACTTCCAATGATAATTGTACGATGAGAAACTATCTTGGTCTGTAAAAGTATGATTTTAAACACACTACACTTATGTTGCAACACTTGTTTTGAGGGCAGCATTGCCGCCTTACTGATTGTCAGAGTTATATCCTGACTGAATTACTTCCATTTTTATGTGCCTCATGTCCCTCCATACTTCAGTAAAAAATACAAAATGGGTTTAATGAAACTGTAGGTGCTTGGCGCCAGATTTCTCTCTTATGTGCGGGCATTGCCAAGCACATATTTATTTTTAAAACTCCAGAATACCAAATATTGTACAAATACTAGAGGGCTAATTTGTCCTTCCCCACCGAACATATGCTCAGAGAAAAATCCAAGAAATGGTAGAATAAAAGAGCTGTATTAAATAAATAAAAGCAGGCATTGATCTGTCTATGTATTTATAAAGATCCAGATGGAGAAAAGACTACAGTTAATTCTGAAAGCTTGAAGACTAACTATCTTGCTAAACTTAGGAAGAGCGTTTAACATGTTGTGCTCATAGACAGAGGCAGGGAAACATTTGTGGGGGACATGGAAACAGTTTGTCAAATCCTCATTAATGATGTAAAGAGGCCCGGGCAAGGATGATAAAAAGTAAGCATGTGAGGCAGTGAGTTAGAAAAAATTGCACATGACGTTGAAGATGCTTCATTTAATTAAAAAGAAGTAGTGACAAATATTGTCAAACAAAACTATTTAAGCAAATAAAAAATTGAATTATGTGCAATCTGAGTGAGTCAGAAGGTGTGAGGTTAACAAAAGACAGAAGATGAACTGCTGAAAGCAACAAATAGGCAAAAATTTTGGCACTATTTCTGAGGAAAGGACCAGGATTAGCATGTGCAATAAGAGAAACTTCTCATGTCACAGACCTGAGAAACAAATTAGTGACATAATGCACAAAGCCTCCCCAGACCGTCAAATTGCCACAACAGAGAATTAACCTGTTACTTTAACCTAAGCAGACTGCACTGGGGCAGATAAATAGAATGAACAGTTTTCAATGATGAGCAGTAGGAACAATTTCCCAGTTACAAGTATTCTTAAATAAAATGCTGCTGAGAAGCAAACATTGCAATTACTAAATTTATAATTAAACTGAATATATATTTTCAGAATATGACATTTTTATGTGAAGAAGCAAATAAAAAGAAAAAAATGCTCTAAGCAATTTAAATGTACAAGAAAGTGTATACTTTTAATAAATATATATTGTGTGTATGTATGTTTTTATAGAATTGCACTGTATTACACAAGCATTATTTACCAGAAAAATACTTCAGTATATTCTGACTACACCATTAATGATGTCTTTTAATGGAAAATTTTCAGAGAGCAATTAGAACGATTTCCTCCATGGATATATGTTTATCAACAGACAAAGAAGCAACTTGACTTGTCATCTGATGTGAAAGTACCTTGCATACAGAGCATTTGTAGCAGCTGGCAAAGCAATCATTAAGCAAAGTATTTTTTCATATTTTCCTCAAAAACTGTTGAGCTTTCAGTAGCTTTCAATTACCCTATAGTAATTTAATCACTTCTGATTATATTTCTGATTATACCATAATCTCACACAAATTAATTTACAGAGTCATCACTATCTGAGCACACATCGACATTACAGCTAATGGGGTCCCATCCCTCTCTCAAAAAAAAAGGAAAGAAACTGTCTTTTCACTGCTCCTTCAAATTTCCAAACGGATATGCTGTTTTCAACCACCTCTATTCACCTGTAGCACAAAACATTAAAGTGCAATCCAGTTTTACAAAATCTACCCATTGGGGGTTGAACATGCTCCGCACTTCTCAGGTGAGTATTCCTTCCATATTCCTCAGCCTCTGTGTGTTTAATGTCACTTATAAATGGCTTTCCATATCAGCTTCACACTGCAAACATGATATATATGTATATATATATACACACACACAACATCACCTCTTACTAAAGCTGATGCTAAGCAAACATCAGGAGATACTCAGCACTTTACAAGACTGAGTCTGTGCTAATGATATGTTTCTTCTGCAAAGTGAAAGAATTTATATTTTAAAAGTGGCTTCAACCATATTGGCGTTCTCTTGAGAATATTAAATTCCAACTAAGAGTTGGTTGGGGATTTTTTAATTACTGGTTTCACTGAATTTTGCTCAACCATAGATGACACCTGCACTTTTCTTCTCTGTATTCAACATTCCAGTAATAAGTTTTATTTTCTACTTCTCCATGTTTTGAATTAGAAGAGCCATTTTTTTCCCTATGTATTTAAACTGGAAGTGGTTTTACCCAATGCCTTACTTAATTTCTACATCATTACATAATACAATCTTTCAAGAATAACAGTGACACCTGAAGAAAAACACACCTTTTGAGAAAGTGACAAATAAGAAGCCAGTTTTAAATTAATAGTACTAGGTGCGTTTTCTTTTGGCACCTTGCCGCTGCATCAGCCTACGCTACAGGAGATACAGTGCCACCAAGCTATGCATAGTTGAGCTGTATCACTGGGACTTCTATGCTTTTATTAACAATGAACACGGAGGCTTCGAGCTATACTGCTCTGTGCAAACGTTAACATATGCTGAGAAGACCAGGTTAAGGACAGGGCACCCACACAGCATTCTAGGGGGGAAAAAGATAAGCTACTGTGCTTAGAAAGGTGATTAGCAATAACTGCCTTCACATTACCAGTCAGATACTAGCATATGAAAAAAGCAGAAGAGTAATTGTGGGATCCCTGCTGCAACTTGCATAGGATACTCTGGCCCATATTTAAGAAGCTTTTAAGTAACCAACATATCACAGCACCACTGAAGGGAAGACAGCAAGCAGGCAATTGATTTACTCTGCTATTTATTACTTTGAAATAGGAAAAAACCCAAACAAACCCACACAAGCATCTGGGAAGCTATGGCCTCTAGCAAAAAGAAGCATCCATCTATTATTTTACTTCAGTATTAACTACTTGGTGTATTTCTGTGCAGCACTTGCACACAAACCAAAATAAACATTTTCTGCCAGTTACCATGTTCTGAAGTTGTGTTGTCCCCTGTCACTCTGTACCTCCTCTAAAAGCCAAGCACAGTAGCTTGCCCATCAGGACCACTGTGAGAAGAGAAGATATATTGTAAGAAAGCAGTAACTTTAAAAAAAGAGGCTTAATTAAACAGTGAAGCCTGATATAAGACTAGAAAATCACTAGTCTTCCGCTCTGATGGTAAAAAACCCAAGACTCGGAGCCACATTCTCTACCGTCATCCTTTGCTGTTTTGTGGTGTTTGTTTTGACTTGCTTTCTAAGCACGTTTATGCAAGCAGCAGGCCTGAATTACAGAAGTTACATGACCCTGTTACAAAAGGTTCACAACTGCACTGTGAAGGCAAGCTCCCTCTCAGCTGCCAAAGAAATGAGGGAATGGAAGAAAGAGGAATAAATTGCAGCATTTAAACATGGATCAGGACATGATCTTTTTAAAGGAAAACGTGGCACCTTTTAACTTGAACAAACAAGCAAGGATACACTTTAGCAAGTTGGCTGTCCAACAGCAGCGAAAAAAAAACTTGCCAAGAATGCCAAAACCTGCCCATGATCTCGCAGGGCAGACGGGATCCTGGTCCACGTGGCTTTCCATGCACCCACTTCTACACACTGACTGCTCTACAGCTAGGCTGCTCCTGGGAAAACTAGCCTAGACCTCTGCTCTGTCACCACAGCACTGATATACCCCCAAAGAAAAAATTAAGAACTCCAGGCATTTAGTGTAAAATGTTAGATAACTTACACAAGATCATTTTCTGTGAAAAAGATGAACATGTCCTTGAGTTGAAAAACCAGCACTGGAAAAGCACCTGAAATGTCCTGGATAGAACATGTGCTACTGAGGTACACAATGTCTTCTATCTATGCTTTGTAGCTAATACATTTTTTTTGTTTGTTTCTTTGAAATGTCCTGAACTGCATTTCAAAAACACCATGTTTTTCAGTATAGAATCCTAGGTGCTCTGAGTCATCACTGCCACCTCCAGAAGATGGCACCAGCCACCTTCATTATACTACAGTAGAAGGCATTTGCCACTTTTTACTTTCTCCTCTTCATTAATGCACACAAAATCTGTCCATCATCTTCACTGACCCATTTGCTTAATTTTGAGATAAAATTTGGTAGGCTGCAAATGGTTCTTCCAATTTACATCCATTTTGTAATGATTTACATGTTCTGTGGCATTAGGCTTATTTCATTAAAATGAAGATGAATTCATCTTCATTGACACTGTAATTTCGTCTTGCAATAATGTCTTTATAAAAGCCAAATGAAATGGTTATCTCCTAAAGGTAAGTGCATCTGATTTACAGAGTACAAAAAAAATATTTTAAACATCATAATTCAACTGTAGCACTACTAGAAAAATATTTGCTTTTACCTTTATAAAAAATACGCTGCATAAAACAGCAACAGATTTGAAAGTTATTCTTTTTTCCTCACAGATTCTCCTGAACTGCTTGTAATTCTGAGTACTGCTTCTAAAGCCAGAGATGTAATTTCATGACTAACTTCATGACAATAATGTTCCTTCAGGGCATTATAATACAAATATCTTGACTCTTTTGCTAGGTAGAAAGGGCACTGCAATGATTATTTTGGAATCACATTTGCAATTCTAGCTTATCTTAAGTCAGGATCATACATGACCACGGAGTCTGTGCATATCTCAGATCTTCCTACTGAAAAAAAAAAAAAATCTTTGCAACAATAGCTACATCTGTATATCGACAGAAAAAAAAAAATTCTGCAACTGTAATTTTCAAACTTGAGAAACTTTCCTTCACTCACTAGTTGGTACCTGCAACTCCATACAGCCACATTTTTTCCCAATTCCTCCTCTCTGCCTTATATCGCGGGGATACAGCTGGGCTACAAGCCCCTGCCTATTACAACACCTAACCTTCACCCTGCTTGCACTGCCATATTCCTCCTTCCTTTATTCCAATAACCATAGCTGGAAGATTTTGTCATTTTTACCCTGCATATAGAAGAGCTGTCCACAAAGTCAAACTACAATACTTACATACATCCTAAATACCGGGCTAAATATTTGAAGTCACAAGCTGCCAGTACCTGCTGATACACAGAAATGTTTGAGAAATACTTGCGGTTTAGTAAATTTTGTTTGGGTTCATTAAGACTTTTTGTTTATTTCTTCCTTCCTCTCTGGTGAATATATTAAGATGACACATACTGCTTTCTCACTATTTTTCTATATTTCAAACTGATTTTTTAGCCATTTTTTTTTCTTTCTTCATTAGCCATCAGCATACCCCTCTCATCCTGGCTGTTAGAAGTCCCTGACTGAACAGAAGTTTCTTTTTCACCCATGTTTGTCCTCCAGACCTGCCAGTCAGCAGGTTTCAATACTTTATCTGAAAAGAACATGAAGTTGGATTTCTTGTTTGTGTGAAGGCTGAACATACCAGGCCACTGAAGTAGCTGAAAGACATGTTGGCCACTCGCTGTAACAAAACCACACCCAGGGCTCAATTCTCAGTCTGTAAATAGTAAGTAAGTAGGCTCCAGATTTCTCAGGAGTTACACAGGGAAGCTCCCTACAGAGTTGAGATGTTTCCTCAAGGATGTCCAAAGAGAAGGAGAACGGGGAAGGGGTGGAGGTTGTGGTGGTCTCTTGGGGGTCGAGGTGGAGGGGGCTGCAGTTATCCAGCAGTACTAGAGTTATGCTGGCCTTCAGCTGGATTGGAAGTGGAACTTCAGTGACAGCCTTCACCTCAAGCTGGCGGCAGCACACAGTAATGGCCAGAGACCAGACTGGCCTACTTTGTTGGAAAGCTAACATCAGTTCTGCAATACTGGTTATACGTAAAATCCTACTTCACTTTATACTGAATTTGCAATGTGTCTGTAACCAAAATGCCATGCCATGCAGGCAGGCAAACACTGATAATAAAAGTAGCTGGAGGTTTTCAGGCATTTTCATTTAGCTTTGAAAGGATCCTGCAATTAAAGACCAACACAACAAAAAGGTAATTTAAATAGCAGGATTTACTTAAAAATTGCCTAGACTAATTTCACACACACTTGTGCAAATTAATGCTATTCAACAGAGCAAATTACTTTCTCTTCCTCACCAGGAATTAGAATCACCAAGTATTAGAATCTCACTTTGATTTTCAAAGAATGAAAACTCATAATGCATAGCTCTCATCTTGCAAAGAAAGGAAGGATGTAACCTAAAGACTTCCCTGAAGCACATCCCAAGCATTTGCAATGAGCATTTCACTGCAAGTTAGTTGAATTGGTTTAGAATTGCTGATTTGAAATTAAGAGGTGCAGACAGAAATAAAGGCCACTAAGAAACATTATTAAAAACCTCTCCAACATACTCTTCTAGTGTAAATTATTGCAAGGCATGTTTCCCTCATTTCCTCTTGCATGAGCAATCTAAAATCCCGAATAACCTTTGTCCAAAACCACATATTTGAATACATTTAAAGATATACCACAAATGTTCCCCCCCCTTTTTTTGTCATTTTATTATGCCTCTTACAAATGATTAAGGGTTGTTCCACTGTTTACTTAAAAAAACCCTAAAAAGTATTAAAACCACATCCATATAAAATGTTTTAATTCCATACATTTATGAATGAAGACCTGTTTCAAGAAAAAAAATAAAAAGATGTAGCTATATCATACAGCCTGATAACAGTTCCTTCCTAGCCTGTGACCTATAGGCTCTGAGAATTCAGTTATCAGGCAGATCTGGTGTCAGGGACATCTGATCAGATGATCAGTCTCCTGGATCTTCTGAATACCATTAACAATTTCAGATGTTAATTGACCATTTCACTTATATATTCAAAAACTTCTGAGCTGACAGTGGAAGGAGAATTTGTCCTTCACAGCACAGAATGCAGTAGCATCCAACAGCCAGAACTGAAGACATTGACAAAATCAATTTGCAGAATCAGATTAGCAATGTCATAAATAGAGAAGTTTTGAAGCATTTTGAGAAACGAAATAAAGTCATTCTCATGCAGTAATTTCCAGCAAGACAATTAGGTTTTTCTGCATGGACCTACCTGTCAATAGATTTGCACATGGTACAAACATGGAAGGAGTGGCTGACAGCCCAAATGGGTGGGCTGCCATTCAGAGGGACCTTGACAGGCTGGAGAAAAGGGCTGACAGGAACCTCCTCCAAGTCCTGTCCCTAGGGAGAAATAACTCCAGCCTCCAGCACAGGCTGGGGTCTGACCAAACTGAATGTGTCTTGTCAGGAAAGGCTCTGGAGGTCCTGATGGGCAACAAAGCTGGCCAAGATCCAGCAACATGCTGTTGCAGCAAAGACCAAGGGCATCCTGAGCGCATTAGAAAGACCATTGCCAGCAAGTGGAGGGAGGTGATCCTTTGCTTCTACTCAGTACTTCTGAGGTCACATCTGGAGTCCTGTGTCCAATTCTGGGCTCCTCACTACAAGAGAGACATGGAGCCACGGGAGAGAGTCCACTGAAGGGCCATGAAGATGGTAAAGAGCTTGGAGCATCTGTCATATGAGGAGAGGCTAAGAGGGCCGGGACTGGAGGAGAGAAAGCTCAGAGGGATCTTATCGATGTATATAAATACCTGATGGGGAGAGACGAGAATATGGAGCAAGGCTCATCTCAGTGGTTCCCAGTGACAGGACAGGAGCCAATGGGCACACACTGAAATACAGGGAATTCCATTTGAACAGAAGGAAAAATCTTTTCAGTTATGACGGTTTCCCAGAGAAGTACTGTGGCGTGTCAGTCCTTGGAGCTATACAGAATCAAATGGACATAGTTCTAAGCAACCTCCTGCAGCCGACCCTGCTCTGAGCCAAGGGTTAGACTGAGCAATCTCCAGAGTAGCCGGTCAGCCTCAACACCACTGCAGCTGTGGGATCTCTCATAATGACTTTGCTGCCACTTCATCATCACTTACTGAAGAAAATGAACAAAAATTGTTTCCTTAGCCATTTCACTGAATCAACTTCCACAAACTAAGACAGGGGCTGTATTTGGTCAAAAAGTTTTAGAATAAGATGAAACTTTGGCCCAGGAATATGCTGACATCTTATAAGAGCAAGCTGGCCCATAGTATTCAGTAAGAATACTGAAATTCAAGAGCTACAGTAAATGGAAGATGGTACCCAGCCATTGTTTCCTGCCAGCTCCAATTTTATATTTTATGTAAGTTTAGAAAAGGATTCCTCCGTTTTACAGCCTGCACATTGTAAAAAAGGTTAACCTGGTAACTGATACAATGTTTACAGGTAAATCTTTGGAGGGTCCTTCTGCAAACTCTTGATTACGGAGCACATTAGGAGAAGTTCAGTATTGTGAAAGATTAAATCACAGTAAGGTTGACTGGGGCCTCAACAGCAGCCTGATTTATTCAGGGAGCTTATCTAGACCCCACCAGATCAAAAACTCTCTCTTTAAAATCACACTTTTTCTCATACCAAATCTAGGGAATGCCTTCAAAATCCAATTCCCACTAAGTAGAAGTTACAAAAACCAGTCACTGAACAGAGATCATCTTTTCCAGGCAAGAAAACAGCTCTAGTCTAGTTGTATTAGCCTAAAACAACGCCTGTCTTCCCTGTCCTTATTGCAAGTCCTGTGGTTTAGGACATGACACAGCAGAAAAGACTAGGAACAGAATCTCATTATGCCGTAAGTAGAACAAGTTCATCAAAAATGCACAAAGGGTTCTGTTATCTCCCTTAATACCTTCAGAGATCCCTGAGCTGTCAGCAGAGAAAGCCCATGCTCAGACACACGTCACTGCAGCACAGCTCAGAGTAACCCTCCCACAAGTTCTTCATGGGGGAAACAGCACGTCGATTTATGAAGAGGGGTTTGGTTTCTGGAGTGCCAGCTTGCAGAATGAAGTGCAGAAACTTTTTCAGGGGCCCAGTCTGTTCACATACAGTATGAATGACAGACAGGACTGTCTAAACACATCTGTGACTGTGAGCTATAGTGCTGAAAATCATGCCGTCACTTCCCTCTTGCCATGTGGTGAGTGGAGGTCCAATGGTCCCAAGGACTCCAGCAGATCCAACTCCAGCTGAGGAAATCATAAGGAAGAATGCATAATGCAGAAAATGCAAATAATTAAGCCTCTTCCCCTTGGTTTTGATATGGTTAAGTAATCCATATAATATATGCAAACTACGAATACATTGCTAAAATATTTTTTTTGAATGAGTAGATACGTGTGTGCATTATTGATAGCCCTTTATGGATACAAAGATTAAGCCCTGGAAAAAAACAAACCTACAGACCTGTAAGATGTAGGCCAAATCACCACTATTGTCAAACTATGGAAGGTTTAAAAACAGCACCAAACAATGCAGTCTACGGTTTTGTAGGAAAAAAAACTAATCAAGGCATCTGCTCCATGTCAGGATTCTCATCTTTTCCTGGAAGGGTGCCATTTTAAATCTTCTTTTGAATTTTTGCCCACTCTGTTACATAAATAATGCATACTCTCATACTCCAGAAAGCAAAAGTTGGTATTTAATAATTAGGGGTGAGACAGGAAAACACCACAAAACTCCACCTCCTCCCCCATATTCTTCAAAGTAGCTGCAATATTACTGCAATGTTGTTATAACTACAGCACTTAGCTGCTTGGAAAACTGCCCACACAATGTGACCTAGTCTATACTTCTTTCTATACCACAGGTTTAACCTTCAGATATGTTTTTTTCATTGTTTTGGGTTTTTTCTGTAAATAAACATGTGCAACTAGTTTTCAGAGGTTATTTTCAAAAGACTGTGTAGTAGCAGTAACCAGATCATTTTTAAAAAAATAATACTCAAATTGCCTTTGAAATTTTCCAGTGTTGGAACATCAACTTTATTTAGTGACAGGACTGAAAGAATGCTTTCCCAGTCTTTGGTCTTCATTCTTTATCTAGAAGAGTATTCTGTCTTCCTTCTATCTGATTACTTTAAACTTTGCATCTTGGCAAAGATGCTGAGCTTCCTGAATTTGGCTGTAAAGTCAGATAAATATTACTTGTAATACCAAGGTAAAACAGGTGGTCAAATTAAACCATGTAAGGCACTGATGAGCTTTTTCCTTCCAATTAGCCCTCAGCAGGGACCTTCTGCTCTGGAGAACAGTGCTACCGTATTAATGTTTATAAGTAGTTTAGCAACACTGCTTATAAACACTCTTGCATAAAACACTGTGCAACAGATTTACCTTAAAGCATAAATCTTAAAGCTAAGTATGCAACAATACTTAATTATACAGCAATTTTTTATTGACTATGTTTTATGACTGTAAGTAGACACAGAGAGGAAGCGTAGGAAACATTAGGAATGCCCTAACCTTAGAAATCTTTACTCAAAATCATACAGTAGCTTGATGTATATAACAAAACACAATGCACATGCGTCACAATTAAAATAGCAATATAAACTTTTAAAAGCTCCTGTACAGTAAGTAGGCCTTTAGTTGGTGTAGAAAGATTTTAAACAAGAATCTTAGACTTTTCTTAGCTCAATTAGATTATACTTTCATGCACTAATTCATACTGTTTCAGCCCTTTACCCAATACATCCATTAAATCAGTTCAGTTCTACTTACCATTTTGTTAAAACTATAAAATGCCCTTCAGAAAAGCAAAGGGCTAGGCTAAGGAAAAGATGTAAGAAGGAGAAAGGCTGTAAGATAACTAATTTTGGTCGGATATTTTTCTGAGAGAATTCTGCTCACCAATCTTCCACAAATGATACAGCGATAACAATGCAGTGAAAAAGACACCCTGCAAGAATAACCTTTGACAACAGCCAGCTTTTCTGTTAAAGCCTGCTTAGTTTAAAAATCCTCATATAGAAGTTTTGTAGAAGTGTTTCTACACAGTGGTGAAAATTATTACTGTACTGTTTGTTAGAAAAGAGAACTTGAGCCCTAATGAGGAAATTTATGACAGTGAGCAGCAGAAGGGCAAAAATTTGCAAGAAACAGGGAAAATAATGCAATCTTAGAAACTGTAGTTTGTATCTGTGATCGTTACAGCTGATGTGACCATAAGGAAGCAAAGATCTAGATTATAATTCCACTTAGGAATAAAACCTGGAAAAAAGTTTAGTTTAACTTCAGCAAGCTCTCACCTAGGCAAATTCCTGAAACGGAAGGTCCTACCACCAGCTGAAAGAGCTGCACAGATACGTGCAATGTACTGCCCAGTCAACAGCAGTGAAGAGGTTCCTTTGCCTTCTCCCCTCTGGCAATACAAGGTAGTTTTAATGAGGGCAAAACCTGCAAATTATACTGTTTGCCATGTATATGCAGAGAACAAAAAGACTACTTGATAAAATATAAGATACCTTCAAATGGTTATCACTCTTCAGTAAAGAAGGGACACTATGGCTAAAACAGATTGCATCTGGCTAGGCTACACAATACTGATGTACTCAAGCTTCTTAACAGCACACAGAGGAAAAAAAAAAATTACACACCTCTGGGAAGCCTAGGATTCCCGCTTAGCATTAAAACTTTCGAAAAAAATTACTGTCAGGTGTGAGTGACTGGTCTGTGTGAACGGCTCTAGGGATATGCAGTGGTCCCTCAAAAGTATCACAGTGTCCTCTGCAGCACCTTAATCACATAACACAATTCATTTCAAGGTGGGTCCATGTTGTTCCAGATTGACTTATCAAGGCCTTGGCCACATACGTACATTTGATATTAGCCATGTACTGTCACAATCCTCTTGCAAGACTCCTCTGTTTATGTTGTGCACATAGACCTCCTTTGCCACACAGAAGGTTCAGCTCTTCCCATTTGGGCTCTTTCATCTGCCCCCATTACAAACTTCTCTCTTTGTCTCCCTGACCAGAATGACACTGGTATCTTTCCAGGAGCCCTCACATACACAGAAAGCAGAATGGAAAGCAAGATCTCCCCAGAAGACAGGATGGGAGCTATCCTCTGCTAACAGAATTTATTTGTCAAATGTATTCAGTACTTACTGCCTTTGTTTCAATATGAAGATTCAACTGAGTTGTCAAACTTTTATCACAAATGAAAGTGACTGCCTTTACAAAAAGTCTGGCATTTTATGCAAAAGCACTGTTTATTCAAGCCAAATATATGTCAGGTTTCAGGACTATTTTTTAATTATAACGTGTTTCAGTGGAAGCAGAAGACTTAAGAGAAAAGATACATGTATGTGGGTGTCTGTAGACACTTTAACGCAAATGGCAATCAAAAGGCTGCTTGGAGAACATAAATGCCATATCTCATTCTCATTTTGGTCTCCCTAATTCTTTTCTTTAATAAAGTTTCACTTCTTAATCACTTAAGTGCAGGACTAAATTCCACCAGTAGTGCTGTTAGCTGTTAGTCTACACAGTTGTTTTCCTGAGCCTCCCAAACCTTCCTCCCCAAAAACAAGAAAAAAAAAAAAAAAAAGACCCTGCCTTTTTCATACAGTTGTGCAGAAAAAACAGATAGTTGTTTCCATAATGTTTAGGACTAAAAATTTGAAGAAATTTGGGAAAAAAAAGCATGTCCGATGGACCAAACAGCCTCCTTAGATAAAAAGAGACAGATTTCTGAACAAAGGGGAAGTGTAGTAAATTTTATCTCCTTTGACTATAATAAAACATTTGATATATTGCCACATAGCAAGAGATTAGATAAGCTACAGGAGAATGAAATTGTTAAAGAAAGTCAAAACAACCACATGAAAGGGTAGTTAGGAATAAGAATGCATCAGACAAGAGGGAGGTTACCAGCAAATTTCCTCATGTATCATTCTGGAGGCCAGTCTTATTCCACAGCTTCATTAGTTGCCTTAACATAAATAAACTGCTCCAGTAATAGCACTCGCATTTGTCAATGACAGAATTTGGGAAGCACCACTCACACACAGAAATACCTAGATGGCTTATCTGTGTCAGCCAACAGAAGGGAGATCATTTCATAGTACAAAAGGCAAGATCATACACTTAACAGTTGTTAAGTGACAAGAGGGATTAGATGATAAGACTATATGCCACCACATCCTAGGATGTATCAGGAAATACACTTCCAGGAGAGAAAGCAATTTTGGAATTCTGTAGCAGTAACCTGTAGTCTGTGACCATTCATGTTAAAAAAAAGAAGAAAATATTTCCTTCTCTTAGAGTAAGCGCAGAGAAGGGCTAAGGGCGAAAGATGTTTGAAGAGAGTTAGACTAACTTCTAGCTGTCACTTACTAATAACACCAACAGGATAAACCTTATCTCAGGGTTGACACCAAACCAAGAACAAATAAGTCAATGAGGCTATGAATAAATTTAGACCACTTCATGCAAAATACCCAGCTGCTTTTAAAGTGATTATCAATACACTTAAGGAAGGGTCATAATGTGGTACTTAAAATAATGAGGAAGTAGATAGAGCAATGCAGAAGAGGCTTTCCATGCTTTCAATGAATGCTGGTCCCCTGTTGGTTTCAGGGCAGACCACTGGGCTAACAAGCATAAGGGCATAAACAGTCTTCAGAATAAAAGCTGGTCCCCTTTGATTTCATATTTGAACCGTGGAACTTAAGTTTTGACAGGGAAAGAGGTGATGTTAGTCTCAAATATTAGAAATGAGAAAAAAACCCATATTGCTTAAAATTTTTGTTCTCACAGGAACTGCAATCAAGTCAGCAGCAATTCTATTAACACTTCCATAAAACTACAGTTTTTGCCTCATACAAGTCAACACTGGAATTAGTTGAGGTTTTGTCCACATTAAACAAGCTCTCAGCAGTTGATGTCCTCCAGCAGGCCTCTAAAGGACATCTCTAATCATAACAGGCATTCACTTCAATTAAGCTTCCAGACAGGCAAAAACATGCTTGTGCAAGTGAGCTCTTGAGCCTAAACTGAATCACAGGGTAGCTGTTAAAATGACAAACAGCTACAAATTTGCTAAAGCTTGATTGCACAGTTATAGGTGAACTGGGAAATGATGAGAAATTTTCTAAGTCAACTCTAGATTGTTACTGGATGCATCCAAGATAAAGTGAGAAGCCTAGAATGCATATCTCTCACACTCCTGTGCACCAGCCCTGCACCAGAATAGCTCCACGCATTCAAGGATACGCATTCCTAACACGATGCCAGGGTTAGTATATATGGCAAAGGCAATTTTTCTACAATATAAACTGTATAGTCACACAGTAAAACTATATTAGAACATGAAAGTATAGCCAAATCCAGAAATGGCAAGTAACTGTTGGATTTCTGTCTTCTCAGTGTTTAGGTCCTACTGCTAATTGCCTGGTCACCAACATACCAGTCTTATGCTTCACCTCCATATACCATCCTGGCTGAGCAAAAGCAACCCAACTGACTTGTAGTATTACACTGAGTATGCAACTAAAGAGGAATCAGAATTCTTCAAGTGTCATGGCAGGAAGACTTTGTAGAGATGACAGCATGCAAATGATAGCCCATGCTATTCAGGTTAAATCGAGAGTCGCTGTGGCCACACACAGAACTTTGCGAAATCAATCATTACATGTGAGAAAACAACCTCCAGCCTAACAGAAAACATAACAAAGCTCTGCAGAACTCCAGCAACTGTAGAGCACCCTAAAGAGCAAACCATTCAGAAGAAATGATATGCAAAAGGTTTTGAAATCTTATTCTGCCCATAGGGTCCCTTGAAACCCAGAAGACTAATACTGTTCCCCTATGCAGCTTAGCCAGACCATCTTCAGCTTCTGCCCTCTTTCTGAGGACTCTGTTCAAGACTTATTTGCAAGGCAGGATGTTTTCTCCAACAAGGCTGCAACAAAAAGATTTATTACTACAGTCTGTAACCTAACCTTGTATGTCTATACTTGTTAATCAGTTCTCATGTGATACAGTCAAATGGAATTATATTTGAATGGAAATTTCTATGTGATATACAACAGTCATCAGATTTACACTTTTGCACTGCACACACTCAAGTAAGATTCATTCTAACATACCTTGATTCAGAATTGAAGAGTCTAAGTATTTTACTTAATTCATTGAGTTATTTTTTATTACAAAATTTTAATTTCTAAGTCCACTTGCTGCAATAGGTAGACTGTAGCCCGTACATGTTAATATGTAACTAAACCATGTGTTTCTCTACAACAGTAATGAAAGTTTTTTTAATATTTTATTGCTAATGTTCTCCAGACATGTCCCACAATAAGTCTGGCAAGTGGATGACTATGTTAAACAAAAATTTCAGTCCTCTTTGTTCAGCGAAAAAAGAATGGTGATGAGACATGCCCTTCAGAAAGATTAATTTTTTATGTTTCTTTTCTCTCCCAAAAGCTATAGCACTTTTTTTAAAGGGCAGACCTAACTATGTGTTGAGAACAGATTTATTGGATTTTTTTTTCCTTCTGTTGTTGGCATTTGCTTACAGGTTCCAGATTTGATGGAGAATTCTGTAATAAGTATTTTTAAGGCTACAAATGAAATACTAACAACTTGTTTTTAATTAAGTCCTATATGCTTGTGTAACATATATACACTTCAAATGTACTGACTGTTTAAGAACTCCGCAAAAATCCTCTTTGGATTTTTATGTTTTAAAGTATATTCTGATGATTATTCTGTTTTCCAATTTCATCTTACCTCTGTGGAGGTAACAATTTAGCAAGGAAATTCAGACCTCTCTTGCACTGAAACAATGCAAATAACCGGGTCAGAATTTCTGACCTCTTACATTTCTTGTACCATGCTGAAGCAGACGAAGAAAAAGCAAATGGTCTTCTGCACAAAAACATTTGTAAAAGCAACTTGAAAATAGTGAATGGTGCTTCCCTTGATCTTTAAACTACCTGAAATTACAACTTATCTTATCTCTCAGAGCAAATCTTAAGAAATCAAAAGAGCAGGCTCAGGCTGCCTACATTATTGCAACAGGGCCTCAAAAAACTCTTTTTTTTGGAAGATACTTAAAATACCCTATTTCTTCAATATCACCATCAGCCCTCCAGGAGTTTTCTTACCACCAGGACACAATTTCATCTCCATATATTTCTTAATTATAGCAGCAAATCACTGCTATGCCAGGTTACTTAGAATAAAGTCTTAAAACAGTTTCAGACACATACCTTTGTGGCATTGCCATTTATCTGTATTTCAGGTATTTTGAATATTTCTCCAGTATCCTGGGAAGTGTATGGACTTGGTTCTCTCTACATAAGAAGATGGACAATATCAGTGTTTAAAAGTATGCTGATAACTGCACAAAGATTTTATTTAAATGTGAAAAGCAATTGTACCCATCAGAGGTGAAAAAGTCAAGCAGCAAACACAATTCAAGTTTTCCAACAAAGTTTAGATTTTTATTCCTTTTTGCTTTGAATTCCACACAAATGTACTACTATCTTATTCCAAATATGCTTAGAAATTCACTAGGTCCCCTGCTGCACCTGTGAAAACATGTTACTTTGTTGCTTGTATGCATGAGAAAGTCAGAGAAGCATTTTCCTCAACTGCACAATACTCATATTTTATCAAATGCAGAGGTCTTCTACAGTTATCTAAAATAAAATTAGAAAAATAATTGTATTTACACACAATAAGCTCATCTCAAAATGAAGTCTTGTTCTTTTATCTCTAAGGTTTCCTTTTGAAAAAAAATCCATCCATGCTGACAACTCTGGAAAACCTATAAAGATCATATTCCATTTCTTAAAGCAGTAAGGCTTTGCCAATGCCACACCTTGATAGAAGAGTCCGCTTTTAAACCACAGTAATATGGGGGACTGCGTTTAGGACAAACTTCTATCTAGAAATCTGGGAATCTGCTAGGTGGATTAGTTCATTAATGAATTAATTAATTCAGCTAGAGCTTTTGGGACAAAGTCCTGTCCTGGGCTGTGAGTTTTTCAAGAAGGAACAGTTGATGTGCTATGTACCACATGTGCGCAAGCCCGGAGGTGTCCTAGTGCATCAGATGCCAAATCCACCTACGAGAGGTGCACAAGCCAGCTTTGCAAATTCTTGTTCTCTAGACACACCACCAGATCTCCTGAGCACGTGCTAGGTCTCCCATCTGCACATGCACACCAGATATACCTGGATTTCTGACCGCTCAGCAGTACATTTGGAACTATAGCTGTGGGATATCTAGAAAATACCAGAAAAATCGAAGTCCATTGAACAAGCGGAGGACTTATCTACACCGCCCAGTTACATGTTAGGTATACTTTCCATATCTGCTGCATTATGCACTGAATCATCAGTATATCTATTACCAGTCCTTAACACCAATGTTGAGAGTGCTGTGTGCATGAATACATATCCATCACACTAGCAGTACAACAGTTGATTCCAGCAGAATTTTAACAGCTGATCTTCCTCATAAAATTTGAGACATATCACCTTCTTCCCTATCTGACAGCCAGCAGTGATTGCTAGTTAAGGGGAACATGCAGATCCAGAAGCCCGGCAATTACAGCAGCTGAAGTTCTGACATTAATAAATTGAATTAAGAAAACACTGATGGATTTTCACACAATGAATTTGAGACCTGATTCCCAGTGTACTAGATCTGATTATAAAAGTACAGGCATCTCATCTAGTCAGATCACTGGAACAGTGAAATATCCTCAGCTTTCTTAATATGACTCAAAGTGTTCCTTCCATTAGAATACATTCTGCAATGAGATATGCAGCTGTTAGTGGAACACACACCCCAGCCGCTAGCAATAAACTGTGATCTCCCTAGCTGCCTATGATGACAACATCATACTCAGCAAGGTCATTAGCACAGGAGACACAATTAGCTATAGCTTTCTGGTGCCATATTATTAAGAGAAGAAAAACATAAGACTGCATGATTTCTTTTTTTTTTTGAGTCACCGCCTCCAGGAAATTAAAAATATTTTAACCTTTATGCAAATGGAATACACCTGATGTTTTCAGCATGAGACTAAAGATTACCCTCAAAATCATGACATTAAATAAAATGAGCTACGAGACTAATTCTACTAGAGACTATCTCACTCTCTGTCCAGGTATCAGTATCACTTTGCTATCCTGTAATAATGCCAAGTGAGCAGCTGGAAATGGTCTAGGAAATGTCCTTATACAAATTTGCCATAACATTCTTTTAAACTTTTGCCAGAAGTTTGGAAGTTTTTTTGTTTAAAAAAAAAAAAAAGAAAAAGCCAAACAGACACACATATTTGGACAGGCGCCTTCATTAAGATTGTCTCTAGTTTTAACAGTAAACGGTTTGATTTATGTCACAAGACCCCCATTTAGAGGAGTACTGGATATTCTCACTAGCCCTTTCAATTCTAGCAGGCTGGGTCTGAGACAGCTCCAAGCTCCAGCCCACGCTCCAACTTGTCTGACTCAGAAAGAGCCAGGTAACAGTCTGGGCATCATAATATTAACTATACTGCTGTTTCTAAGAAGGCAAAACAAAGCAGGAAAAGCTGTGGGAACCAAAGGAAAAATAGTGGGTAGGAGATAGGGAATCAACCGTGGCGCACAACCATTGCTTCAAGCATCCTGCACTTGTCTATAGATCTAAAACCCAATGAAAAAGTGGGATGAGCCCATCAACACTCTTCAGTATAATAGTACTTCTGCTCATTCTCCAAAAATAGCACAATATAAACACATCCTTATGACTCAACTTTCAAAAAGACTTTACATATATATACACACACATATGTATATAAAAAATGGAGTGGGAAGACAAAAATATTCACAGAGATGGTAGTCTCACTGTTGCAGAAAGTCTCTGTTTGAGGGAAAGAACAGAACAGTTAACACAGACAAAAAGGACAGTCCAGGGAAGACACACACAGATAAACCACTGACTTCCAAGAAAAATCTGACAGCTTTAGATGCAATTAACTCCTAAAAAGGGAGACTGGAGTGGGGAAGGTTCAGACAGTCCCACAGCTGATGAAAGAGGAAAAGTGGGACAAAGAGTTGCTTCTGATGGGCAAAGAAAAGTGTAAGGATATTTTGGTGAGTGCAAAGAGCAATCTACAGAAGTTTTGTGAACTGCATTTTTTCTTAACCCCAATTAAGTCACAGCACATAGAGATCTTTAAAGGGTTCTAAGTTTCTCTTCAAATGAGAAACCCTCCAACAGCGTGCACCAGTGAGGATGTTGGTTGTTACCCCCTCCCCATTTGAAAAAAAAACAGAAGAAATAACTAAGGCAGACTTCTGCTTTAGCAGATGTTTTTGTACAGATGCCACTTTTCCACGGCTTTCCCCCCGAGTTACCAAAACCAAATTGCAACGCAGCAGCCAGTAGATTACAGAGACACAAGTAGTGACTTACGCTTAGTTCATATCTCATAGCCATTGTTTATTTGGTCTGCAGTGATGAATGTGTGTCTGTAGTGACAGAAAATCCAAACCAGCATCTCTGTAGCCTAGAAGCATCTTGTTCATAATCATGAGAAAAACATTTGATGAACCAAAATCATGAGTGTGTTTCTTTACTGACTCAAAATTCATCCCTTATTTGAGAATTTATTAACACTAACAGAAGGATATTCATCAACCAGGTTTTGAATAATATCCTTCTGTGGGTAATTTCAGTATTTGTCTAGTTGTAGCCTCTCTTAACTACTGAAGAAAAATCATGTGATCAACAGCACTGTATCTCAGTTAACGAAACTGCTGTTTTCTACTGCACCATCATTTAAGAATGTTGTGTATTGCAATCCACCTATTGTATTCTGCATTTTCTTAATTACTCAGCTCAGATTTTCACCAACTAATTCTGCAGCCTGAGTACTGCCACCCTACTTGGAACATAAACTGGCATCTGTACAGTCACACCCCAGCCCTAACACAAGAACAAATCATTACTGCTCTGCTCTACTTGCATCATAACTCAATTGATGCAACAGTGTGAAATAGGACATCTCTGAAGTCCTCTCAGTACCTCAGAGAAATAACCATCAGGGAGTTTTAGTACGGTTGTCAAATCTACTGACAGAGAACAATCATAACTACGGTGCTTGCCTTCTTAATGGCTTGGATGAATTCATTTTAAGACTGTGACCTTTTAAAAGCTCCCTAGTACCCCTAGACTTTTACATTCTTATAGTTAAAGGTTTTATCTGTTCAGCATCAGGGCACATTCCACCAGCTTCAAATGCATCACGTCAGGAATGAATTTGAGCCTTTGTAGTCCTGGTCCACATAGGCTGAAAGCTTGAATTTTGATTAAATTGTATTTTCATACAACACAATATCTGTGTTCTTCCCTTGTCAATGTAAATGATTGACAGCTGTATTTTAATATTAGCTTTTAAAGTTAATACCTAAACATTAGGGAAATATTTTCTTCAAGCCACAATGCATATCTAAAATCAAAAGGTCATAATCTCCAAAACAGTTATGTTCAATCGAATCCAGCCCTGTCACAATTTTGATAATTGAATGGAGAACAAATATGCTCACCTCTGTGTGGTGGACATCACTGCATCTATCTTCACTGCTAAGCACATTAAAATCCTTCTTTCTTGCCTGCCTGTTCCCTCAGTAGCTTTCCAATTGCCCCAAATCTTTATTCACAACTTCTGATATTACTACAGCCTTACTCCTACAACAACTTTTTGGGACCCAAAGCTTCCCACCAGCCCCTTTAGAAATTCTAAGTCATCTAGTCATACGCAGTGGCCACATTTCCTTTTCTGTTTCATTCCCCTTTTTTGTATCCCTTTCTCTTGAGGGACCACTAATACAATTCCCTAGAGCACATCTGACCATGAGGAACTTCTGGTGCCTGGGAATCCTGTAACAACAAAGGTTGGCTTATGTTGGAGAACCAGAGAAAACTGAAGAAGTAAAGTTACTGCAGATGCGGGTTCTCCATAGTAACTGTCTTCAAAATTAAAAGAAAAAATGAAAGCAAAGAGTGAAACATATTATAGCCCATTTCAGCTTTTCCAACAAGAAAATAATTTCAACATTCCAGGACAGATTCTCCTTAGTTATACTCTCAAAATAGAGAAAAGATCCCATTAGCATCTTCAGCACACCAACTAGTCCAGTGAAGAAGGCATCAGGGTGGCTATGAGGACCCATCTTCACCTTCCCAGATGACCTGATTCACTCAAAAGAATAACAGCTCAACATGAAGGTAAGAGCCCTGTGCCAGAATATCCTGTAGGTTGGCATAAGGGCATGTTCTGGGGGAGCAAGGAATACTAGTAGAGGTCTGTGCTTGGAGCCAGAGAATGGAAATACTAGGCTATTAGATACACGAAATTATTACAGCCACCTCTGCTTGTTCATGAAGAAGGTCCAGGTCTAGCCTTTAGTTTTGATAGCTTTGAAAGAAAAAGCCCCCAAAAGAGCATGAAATTCAGAGACTTTATTGTTCCATAGCTAAGATTTTCAGAGCATGTATGTAGATACATAAGACCTGTCAGTCAATGCAAATTGGGTCTCTGATTTTTTAAAACATGCAGATGATGATAACTACAAAGAAGTAGCTTGTGCGATTCAACTCTTAGTTAACACTGTTTATGCTCCTTCTATGGATAGAACAATATTTCAACATTAATGTCATGAGCAAACTGAAATAGGAAACCATTTGTGAAGCCAAACATAAGCTTCTGCTCCTGGGAACTTCCTCTGCCTTTCTTGGTTTTAGATTTGGAAATCATTTTCCAGTGAGTTGAGAAATACATATACACATACAAATACATAAAAACATATTTATCTATTCATTTATTCCTGATCTTATATGTATAACAGGATTAAGCATAAATACTCTGACATCACTGAAGCATCACCTGTCTTCATGAAATCTAAATTTTTCCTAAGCTGGTCTGTAAACCAGCTCAGCCCAGACACTAAAAATAAAAATTATCTGATGTGTGTTCATAAAAAGATAATTAAGTAGATGAGTAAAATACTGAAAAAAATAGTCACAGTAAATAGCATGTTATTACCGTTCAGGGGAAATAATGAGCAATAAAGACAGAATAAATAGCTATAATAAATTAGCACATTACTGTCAGATACTTTTCCTCATTACACTTTATTTCCAGAGAGCAAGCACTTAAAGTCTGGCAATAAGTAGAAGAAAGTTTTCATTTGCTTGTTTATTTAGACATGATATTTTGGTTTTTTCTCCTTGCACCTCTGCAGCCACTGTGATTCACAGGGTTTTGTAATAAGACAGTTTCTCAGCAATTCACATCAAACTTCAAAAAGTTGCAACAGGAGATCTACTTGGTGTATTCTTTACACAACACTTCCATCATGTTATTAAAGCAAGTATGTTATCTAAAAGCAAAAAGAACATAAGAAGAACAGAAAAAAACCTGCTTGTACCGGAAAAGACTTTTTTTTTTTTTTTTACATTTTCATTTTGAAATGTGACAGGATTGTTGAAGTGCTGCTTCAGCAGAAGTATTAAATGTATGTCTTTTACAGAATTGCTTTCAGCTACAAACACAGCAAATAGGCTATAACAGGATACTTGTATCACTTCCCAGCCAGTGTTAGACTAAAAAGTGCAAGTTGTGTCTAAAAATGTGCTCCTGCTTTCTTAACTGTTATTAACATCTCAGATACTTTCAGAATTACTTGGCTGTATCATGTTGTGACGAGTAAAAGAATATCCCATAACCTTCAGGTGAATTCCAAAAGCCTATATGCATGTCTCACAGTGGTTGCTTCCTACAGTGAAAAAAATAATAGTAAAAAACATATACCACACAAATCAAAAGACCACAGAGATCTGACTTGCAAAAGAAATTGTGGAAGGTAGAAGTGTCTCCTGATCTAGATACAAGTTTTCATGCTCCTAGTCCCAGGTCTAGGGATTTCTTATCCCCCCACACTGCTTGGTTTCCTTTTTCCTAACTCCTAAATTACCATTTGCAATTTAAAATTTTTTCTCTGTTTAATGAAATCCAGTATTTTCAGGCAAGACCTGAGCAAGTGTACAGAACAGACAATAGATAAAAGGTCCTACAGGAAAGCAAGCCTTCAGGGGACTGTTTTGGCTTTTTGTGGCATGGTCAGGGACAACAGGACCTCCTGTTTTGGCTTTTTGTGGCATGGTCAGGGACAACAGGACCTCTACATCACCAACTCACAGGCTACCAGTTCATCCACAGCATACAACAGAAGTGCTTAAGATTTTAAAAGATGTCTGTTAAGCCTGGCTGTTCAGTTTGAAATCACTCTTTCATTAAAAATGAAGGCCAGCCACAACTTAAAAATTATCAGGCCCCCAACAAGTCAATGAGCTAAAGTCAGGAATTTCCAATTATTAATAATGTTTTTAATTCTGCCCATGCAGTTTGACACTGTTGTTCTAATTATTAAACTTCCACCTCCTTTTGGAATACATGTACTTTGATTTCAGATACAGAATAGACTGTACATTAATAATTAATAATTATTATCTCCACAAGAAAAAAAGAAAAACAGCAAGGTAACTTGAGTCCTTGTTGTTTTCTTAGACACGATATCTTCAATATAATAACCCCAACGCATTTTCAGGGGAGACAAACAGATGACAATTGTGGAAATGGAACTATTTTTCTGTTTTATCATTTTAGTGAGCATTTACTTCCCCACTTTGTGTTTGGTTGTTTTGGGTTTTTTTTTTCTGTTTTCCTCATCTTCTGTGCTAAAAATCACATCCTAGCTCTGCAGTGACTTGCATCACATATGACTGCAGTCAGTTATGCCACACTCTGCTCCACCAGGTACAGAGCATTACTCTCAAAAGCTACAGTCGCAGCATAATTTAGCATGGAAGGGACTTCTGAGTGTTGCCTAATATAAGCATCTTCCAGAATTATTTAAATTCAAAATCTGAAACCTTCCCTTCAGCACAAGATTTAGCCATTTCAAAGTCACTTCATAATAATAACAGAGGATGATGGATGTTTCTTCCCCAGCGTCAGACAGAAGTCAGTCCACACAACAAAGAACTCCTTCACAAGAATGGTAACAAGCAAGCAAAAACATTTTCCTCAGGACAGTTCTGATAAAAACACGATCCCTAAAATCATAATGAATTAATAACCTTTAAAAATCCAGCTGTCGCACTACTTAACAGACCAGTCCATACATGCGCCAAAGAAGTAATGCACAGAATATAATTCTTTTTCCCCCACCAGTGAAAGAACAAACTCAAAATCAGCTGTCCAGACAAGTATATAGGACTGGCCTACTGTAAGAAGTTTCTTGACAGGTTTCCTCACTTGGAAGCCCACCACAGGGAAACACTAGGGAACGCGCTCAGGAGAG
The DNA here is from genome assembly GCA_023375905.1 of Nycticorax nycticorax. NCBI lineage: Eukaryota > Metazoa > Chordata > Aves > Pelecaniformes > Ardeidae > Nycticorax > Nycticorax nycticorax. The sequence continues at coordinate 9,196,876 of JAKFQP010000061.1, read as the reverse complement.
ATTCTTAATAAAGCAACCTCACATTAAGGTCCAGAAAACTGCATTTAACCTGAAGTATAAATAGCCATCGTCTTTGGCTTTGTTATTAATCCACCCAAATAAGCAGTCAGAAAAAGTGTTGTTCATCCACAGCACACAGAAACAAACTAGAAAACCCCAGACCACTCTACTATATAGTATTTTTAAAACTCATTTTACAGATGCCAAAATGAAGAAAAAAAGAGCAGTTACTTAAAATAAAAGCTAGACAAAATGTCCAATTTGTCACACACAAAGTATTTGTGCAGAGAATTAGTTACACTCTCTTCAGCTACTAAGAACTTAAAAAAAAACATGATAAAAACAAGTATTTTCTTCAAAGATGGTAAAACTCATTACAGCCCATCTGATGACGCGAGTCCTACAGCAGCACAGTGTCTGACCTGCAGCCTGCACAAGCACTTCTCGTAGGCTTCGTCCACCCAAGCCCTTGCCTCCCAGTCGTGCTGCTGACAGAGATTTCTGGTTTCCATTTTTATTGGATCTTTTATTGCTACATTTCCTGGACAATGGAACCATCAGAAAAGTATTACATTCAAATACAACGGACACCTGCTTTTAGTTGGTTCCTGTGAGCTAAATCCCCTAGCTGGGGGAGGCAGTGAGGAGCCGGGGTTGGGCTGGGGGGCTGCAGGAAAGAGGAGCGCACCCTCTCGCTGGCGCAGGGGGGAGAACGCGTTACTTCCCATTTTACAATATTATCAGATTATCTTACCAGTCCCCGTCCTGGGTTAGAACTACTGTTTTTGATACTCTTTAAGAAGTGTGTGTTCACTTCTCATAACCACTGTTGGTACCCTTCTAAGTTTTCCAAGAGGTTACTAAGATAACAGGCAAGAGTTACTAGATGTGCTAGCGTGCATCTTGTAAATTAATTCTCAAAGGACTTTTTAATGCTGATTTGCACAATCCCAGGGTAGCTCAGGCTGGCAGGGACCTGGGGAGGTCTCCAGTCCCAGCCCCTGCCCAGAGCAGGCTCAGCTGCGGAATCAGACTGGGCTGCTCAGGGCTTCACCCAGTTGGGGTGTGAAACCCCCAAGGCCAGAGAGAGCCCGCCTTCCCCAGGTCCCGGCTCCACCACTGGGCTGTCCTCCTGAGGAAGGGGCTTCTCCTTTTCTCCAGCCTGAGCCTCCCATATTTCAGCTGTGCTGCTGCCCCCTGCTCTCCCACCACACACCACTGTGAAGAGGCCAGCTGCGGCTCCTCCATCCCCTGCCATTGCTGCTGGGGATGCCATTGGGTGCCCCCAAAGCCATCACTCCTTCCAGCTGAACCAGGCCTTGTTCTGCAGCCTCTCCTTGCAGGGCAAGGGCTCCAACCCTACCATCTTGGTGGCCTCCCCGCACCTCCCACCAGCCTGTCAGGGTTGTTCCTGTGTTAGGGACCCAAATCAGAGGCAGTACCCAGACAGGGTCTAGCAAGCACCAAGCAGAGGGGACAGTCCCTCCCTCCCCTAGTCCTTGGGCCATGTCCTGCTCATACCACCCCAGGTGTTGCTGGCCCTCGTGGCTGCCTGGGCATATGGGTGGCCCTGCCCCAGCTCGCTGCCCACCGGTGCCCAGGGCCATGCCCCACAGCTGCCCCCTCCCCAGGGCTGCACATGCCCTCCATCCCCTCCTCTGGGTCGCGGGTGGAGATGCTGAACAGCACAGGCCTCGCACAGACCCTGCGGGACCCCGCTTGATACCCACCTCCAGGCACTGTCTGACCCATAAATCACCACCACCCAAACAGGTCCTCACCCGCCAATGTGTCCTCCTGCCCAGACTGTAATGTCACAGCCCAGGTATGAGAATGCTGGGGGAGACACTGCTGAAAGCCTGGCTAGAGCAGAAGTTGGTGGCACCTGCCGATCTGCTCTCATCCCCATAATTTTTTAGCAGACAGCAGTCAGGTGGGTCAGGCATAATTTACCCTTGGTAAATCCTTGCCAACAGCTCCCCATCACTGTCTTCTCCCTGTTGTGCCCAGACATGGGCTCCAGGAGGTCTCACTCCTTGATTTTACGTGGGACCGATGGGAGGGCCAGACAGCCTGCGGTTCCTCAGGTTCGCTGTTGCCCATTTTTTGAAGGTGGGAGTGACATCTGCCTTTCTGCAGTTTTTGGGGACCTCCCTGATCTCCATGACCTTTGAGAGCTGATGGAGCGCAGCTGCACAACGGCATCAGGCACCTCCCTCAGCACCCTGAGGTGCAGCCTGATGAGTCCCAGGGACACGTGTGGATCAAGTGATCCTGGACTCAACCACCATCCCCAGCTGGCAGCTCCTCTCCTCCTTGAGCCCCATCACTAAGCACAGAGGTCTGGCAGACCTTGCTGGTGATGACAAAGAAGGTGGTGAGGACCTGCCTTATCTGTGTCTGCTGTTTCTGTATCACCTCCTCCATCTGTAGTGATCCGGACAGGAAGACCACTGCACATCAAGGAGTCAGTGATCCACCTATCCGTTAACCTGAGTACACCCTGGCCCGTGCTGTGCTGCACTGCACCCATGACTTGGCCTTCAGGAGGCTGCACTGTGCTGCACAAATTCTTTGGCTACAGGACAAACTCAGCCAAGTAATTTTAAGAGAGGAGCCTGCAGACAGCTCATGCTCATCAGTGGCAATTTCACCACCTGTACTACCTTGCCTTCATCTAAAAGTGCAGTAAGAAGTTCTCATGAGAACATTGTTTCTGCTTGCCAGCAGAAAAGAAGAGTAGAGTTGTTTCCTTGGAAGAAAATCTTATAATAGACTGAATGAGCAAAATGAGTCAGCCTTTCTATGGACAGGGTCTGCACAGTGTGCTGCACAAGGACTGGAAGACCATTCAATAATAAGAAGTTATCCTTGACAGCCTCCAGCAATCTCCTGGATGGCTGGTGTCCTGACACATTAAAATTCCCAATGAGGATGGGGGTCTGTGATGCAGAGACGACTTCAGGTTTTTCAGAGAAAGCTCCATCTGCTTCCTTATCCCGGTCAGTGGCCTGTAACACCCCACTAAGTGTTACACTTAGCAGCCTCTCCTCTGACCCAGACCTGAGCCCCACACATGTGAGCGGCTCCTTCACACAGAGGGTGGCCCCCTTCCCCCTTGTCCTTGCCTGTCTCTGCTGAAGGGCTCGTCTCCATCCATCACAGCACTCCAGCCACACGAACTGTCCCACCACACCACAGGCATCCCAGCCACACCGTGGCTCCATGACCACATGCTGAGCTCTTGTCACTCCTGCTCAGCTCCCAGGCTGCGTGCAGATGTGCACACACCCTGGGGCCCGTGTCCTTCTGTCCTGTTTCAGCAGGCCCAAGCTCTGCCTTGTTCCCCCCATCCTGCAATTTTGCTTTCTGCCCTGGCCCCACCATTTTCTCACTCAACTCTTGGCTGCAATCTCTCTCCCGTGCCACTCCTAGTTTAACAGTCTCCTTGCTGGGCTGGCCAGACATTTGGCAAACATGATTTTGCCACAAGAAGTGAGAAAGATAAAATGGCAGCTGATTTCTGAAATTCATGAATGTGGATCTCACAGAGTAAGCGAAGTTTTTTCAAGGCCCCCTAATGTGCTCCACGACAAGTCACCCTCAGATCCACCTCTTCACACACTGGGTGACGACTACCGTACACATACTGTTCCCCAACCACATACACGGGTAACTGTAGCTCAGCTTTGCCGTAAGGTAGCCGATTTCTCCCTGCCAACCTTTTGTACTCAGCCCATCTGACTTTCAGTCTCCAGGACAGTACCAATGACCTGGTTCACAGCTGTAACTTCATTGACGCCACAGCAAAATAAAAGAGAGAAGTTTATATTTCATGGGTTTGTACATTTCTCACTTGTCATGTTGTTTCTGAGCTACTATAAATATCCTGTGGGAAAATTCAGCTCAAAAGCAATAAGAAAAAGCTATTACCTTTGAACAATAAAGAAAAAAAGGTGCTAGAATCAGAAACTGTACAGCAGAATACTCATTTAGCTCCTTTTTCACTGAACTAGAACACTGTAACAGCCCCTGGTTAGAACGGGCTGAAAAACTCACATAATTCAGATGCTGCAAGTACGAATGACACTCGAGGTCTTGGTAGAAAGATGACAGATGTTCCTCTTTATGGGCCAAAATTTAACATGATCCAAAACGTGGTCTGTTGCTTTGAGTGACAAAACTTTCATCAGTTTGAGCAGGGGGTTTCCACTCGGCTTTCCCTTACCAGAGTTACGCAAGCAGACGATGGAGAGAGGAAAACAGCAAAGGCGGCTTCATTTCTAAAGCAATAGCCGTATTTTAGTCGCTCAAAATGTAACTGCTTTACTCAAAATATAACTGGGGTCAGTATGTTATAAACAAAGATAACAGCTTTAAAGTTAGAGATTATTTAGAGACAGCCACATGTGTGATCCAGCCAATGTTAGGCTCTTGCAAACCTTTCCTATCTCAGAAGTCCTTCCCTTCCTCAGCTCCTGCCAATAAAGAAACTCCCTCTCTATCACTCAAGGACTAATATCACAACAAGCTAAACAAAATTACAAAAAAAAAAAGGCTTTGGTAAAGAAATAAGACTAGAAATTCTTCTTCAGGAATTAACAATTAAAGAAATACAACAGAAGCCAACTTTTAGGATTATTACTTGTTACTTTTCATCAGTGTGAAACATCAGGATGAGCAATTTCTACAATCATGTGAAGAAAAGGAAGGTTGGAAAAGTCAGATATTGGTAGACAGGACCTGATTAGAAGGATTCAGAAAAACGTAGCTATTCTCTACTAACCACAATGTGCAATTACTAATTTAAAACTTCTGCATTTGCAGAAAATCTAAAGCAAGCCTTAATAGGGAGGAAACTAGTTCTTCAAAATGCAGAATTTTCCTTTTCTTGCACAAGAGCACCTACCTAAATGTCTTGGCAAGACATTCAGATGACACCCTTTGCGCAAAACAAACACACAGGACTCCCTCCCCACCCCCGTTACTCTGCATGTTCTTTGGGAAAAAAAATCTCCATTTTAAAAAAGTAAGTTTGTCACATAGGTTAAACCCCAGAGATTGCTCTAAAGATGCGATATTCTAAGTGTTCAAGGATGTGCTGGAGGATTACCCACATTGTCTTTCTCGCCTATCCAAACGCATCTGCACACAGTAGCAGCCTCTCCCCTGGGGCAGGTTACAAAGGGCTGTTACGCCAGCCTGCTTAAGGAGCAAAAGAAAGCAAGTCCACTCATCCTGGCCAATTTCCAGATGGTTAACAACGCTGACCAAACACTAGCCTTTCTTAATTAAAAACGCACAGAAATCACCTGAGACCCTACAACAATGGTATTAAGACAAGATTAGAGAAGAACCATGAGCAAAAAAATATGCGTCACTTGTGCCAGCCTCCTACTTCAGCGCTGGCCCCCGAAAGTCGTCCTCAGACCAGTGGCAACCTTTAAAAAGTAAACCGCAGCCGACAAATAGAAGCTACTGCAAGAAAAACAGAGAGAGGCAAGGCTGGGAGGGAGGCCATAACGCCAATGCTAAAAGGATTTAAATCTTACACCTTTTTTTCAAGGATCATTTTGGGGCAAGGGGGAAGGAAAAGAAAGGTGGTGGTGGTGGGAAATGTCTTAAGGATTAGTATGTTCTGGCATTGCTTTGGAAAATGATCCCAAGTGACTTATTCTTAGTGAAATGTGATTTCAGAAATCCTATGCTCTCATTTAAAAAAAAACAAAAAGTGTATAAATAAACTAATAGCTACTCATTCACAAACCCCAATGTTTTATAAAAAACTAACACAAATTAAAAACAAAACAAAACAAAACAAAAACCAAAACCCTGTTCAGAATCAACCATTCCCACCTGTCCTGCAATTTATGGAATTTAGTAGTTTAAGTGTAACGCAAATCCACTAGTACAAATACACCGCTTTAGTACTGCTTTAGAGAAGGTGACAGGAAGAAGTTGCTCATCCATTCAGAAAGATTCTGGAAACGTAAAGATTAATCAAAGATTAATACAGACTTTCAATTCTGGCCAAACACTTGCAACCTGAATCTCATCCAGGGTTCTACCTGGAGTAAGAATTCATCTCTGCTGTAAGCCACAAGAGCCACTTTGTTTAGAACAACAGAAACTCAACAAGCCCTAGAAAAAACCCTGATTCCCAACTGCATTGTGCATTTTTCTGATGAATTCTGGTGACAGAACCCTTACCTGGGAATTAAATTTAAGGCACCTACTGCAAAGAGAAGTTAGTGTCTTCTGGGGGAAAAAAAAAAAAAAAACCAAACAAAAAACCCCCCACCAATCCCTTACATGATAGTATTTTAATCTACAGTGTGGTACAGATGAATGCAATGCTCCTCCTCTTCCCCCTCCATAGAATATTGTTACTTTCTCTGATGCTTTCTTGTTGCCATGGCACCCTTTCTACCGCAGGTCTCTTCACCCTTATGTTATTTCCCCAACTGGCATTCAAACTGTGGGCATCTCCCCCCCACCCCCCCACCCCCAGCTCAAAAGCGTACAAATCTGTGTTTCTTTCTGAAACTATGCGCTTTATCTGTTGAGTAAGGCATATCACTCCAGACCTCAGAGAGTCAGCTTTCGGTAAGGAGGCACAACACTGTTTCTAAACGCGTGAGGACTGAGGTTGCCCTTCGACAGCCAGCAGGTCATCCAAAAATCTCTTGTCTGTACGTGTTTGTTCAGCACCTAGCACTGGGGTTCTGATCCCAAGGAAAAAGACCGTCAAGCGCTCTAACGAATGTCACTCACTTCTTCTACTTGAGTACTTGTTCTCTCGATTTCCGCGAATTTCTTGCCAAGGTGTTTGCTTTCCTGACACGTAATCTATGCCGTGGCACGCGTCTTCATCAAGATGTCTGTCCATCCACCTCAGAGATCCGTGACACATCCCACCGAGCTGGCTGAAGGCAGACACCCCGCCAGGGCAGACACCTTCCCCGGGAGAAAACCTCCGGCTCCCGAGCGCGTCCCTCCAGCCCACCCGCCGTCAAGCCCTCCCCTTACCGCGGCCGCCCCGCTCCTCCCGGCGGCACGGCGCAAGCCCCCAGCCCCAAGCCGCTACTTTCCATCCAGGCCGGCTGCGCTCCCGCCCGCCCCGGCAGCCGCGCTGCCGCTCTCCCCTGCCTCGCCCGCAGGGTTCGCGGCCGCACGAAGGCAACTCCCGCACCCCGGCGGGCGGGCAGCGGCGGAGCCGGAGACTCGCGGCTCCTCCAACTACGAAGTCGGACGCGGCGGTTGGGAAGGGGGAGCCCTCCTCCCAAAGCGCAACAGGTTTCCTAACACCACCCCCGCCCAGCGCCCGGATTCACGAGATGCCCGGGCGGAGCAGCCCCATCCCGGTCCCGGTCGCGGTCGCGGTGGCGGGCACTCACCGGCGGCGCGGGCGCGGAGGGCCCGCCGCGCTTGGCGGAGCCGCGCCGGGAGCTCAGCCGCCGCCAAGACTCCGCCAGCCGCCCGCGGCCGCCGCCGCCGCCCGCCGCCCCCTCGGTGGCACAGCCCCGCTCCGCCGCCCCGGGGCTCCGCCGCCTCTGCCCCATGGCCCGCGGCGCCGCCGGGCCCCGCCGGCCGCCCCGCGCCTCTCCGCGCCGGCCGTAGTTTTAACGCCGCCGCCGAGGCACGGCGGGGGGGGTCGGGGAGGCGGGCCGGGGCGGAGCGGCGCCGCCCGCCCGCCGCCGCGGCGGGACTGCCCGGGGGAGCCCCGCCGCCGGGGAGAGGGGCCGAGCGGACCCTGTTCCGCGGGGGGGGGGGCGGCAGCAGGGGGCGGCCGGGGACACCCTCCCGGGGGGCGACCGGGCGGGCGCCGGGGGGCGGGTGGCAGCTGCGGCCCCGCCACAGCCCACGGCGAGGCTGGAGCTGTAACCCGGGGCGGGAGCCGGCACGGTGCCCGGCGTGAGTTGGGCAACGGGCGCGGTGAGCGAAGGGGGCAGGCAGCTATAGCGTGCTTAACCGTGGCGGGCTGCACCGCCTGTTCGCCGCAGTGCCTGGATCTCGCCAAAATCGTGCCAGGAGGCCGCTTCTCATTAAACTGCCTAAGTAGTTCTGCGGAACTAAATTAGCGGTTTCCCCGTCACAAAACGAGTACCTGCTTAGAGCCCCACAGCACTTACAGGTGCGCAGCTTCCGGACGGAGTCCAGCGTGTTTCCCTCCCATTTACACTCGGGAGGATGGAAATACCAAATCGGAAGCAAACGACGGCGTGGTACCTGTTGGTGGGGCACGCCTTTGGGGGGGCTGCTTTTCCTTCTTAAATTCCACGAGGAGCACCTCTGGAATGAACAGTTTCTCTGCTAATACTGGAAGGGGTTGGGGTCTCCTGCGGTCCTGGTCAGGGTCCTGGATTCCACATGCCCTACCAGGCACTTGAGGAACACGCACGTGGGGTTCACCAGCTCTGCGTGCTGAGTGCAGGGCACTGCTGCGGTGCCACAGAGGAAAGCTGCCTCTCCTCTGCCCGGCCAGCTCAGCACTGATTTTTTCTCCACGAAGTGGCAGGATGCTCAAGTCCCCACGGCTGAACTAACAAGGTGGCTAGTCAGCATGTTAGCATGCAAGCGCAGGCAACAGCATTACAAGGTAAACATTTCATCTCATTCTACACAGCCATGTAAAAAAAAAAAAAAAAGATCTAGATAGACACGGTTTAAAATACAGTGAGTGTTTTGCGGGCGTTAAACCATTTAACCCTTCTTACAAAGATTTCTTAGAAGACTGTTCTACTGAAAAAGTCAGATGTATGCTGTTCTCTCAAGTAGCTGGACTTTCTATTTTAAAAAGATTATATAACATTATAGCAAATAATTTATAGTTATAGCCACAGTATTTAAAATGATTTATGAAAGGATATATTTTCCTCACAGTGTATCTAATGCCATAGTAATAAGCAAGAAAGGTGGGTCAGAGTTTCCAAAGAACATGTTAATTTCTCTATTAAATATAGATTGGAAGCTAATGACTAAGGATTCTGTTACGGCATTAGGTAGTCTAATGCCATCCACCCCCCTAATCAGATTCCAGGCTGATTAAGTACCTCCCATTTGGTGGAGATAGACATTATCTGGAGGGTCTTTTCCTTCCAATACCTGTAGCTGTAGCAAGTTACTTCATTTGGGTGAACTCTTCTCCTGAGTGCTTTTAGCTTCGTTTATTCCCCACTGAAGCACATCAGCATTTGGTCAGCTTTTCTGATTAAGTCAATTAGTTTTATAATTTTTAATGACATCCATAGATCAACTCCTCTGATGTCTCCTCTACCTGCTAGACATAACTGCCAAATTTCTGAACGCCAGTGTTTTTCTTTAATTGTGCATTAGAGGAATCTAATGATTTTCAAATCCCACAAAAATCTGTGAGCAAGTTGGGTTTTAAAAATTCAAATTACATAAACCCCAGAAGACATGCTCTTAAGGAGTCTTGTTGGGAAGGTGGGCAGTAAGAATCTGTAAAGGAATTCATGGACAGGATGCAAAAATATTTGTGTTACTGATTTGTCAGTAGCCTTGTTTAATTCTTTGGCAGCTGGAATATGAAGTTTGGTGCCTTCACCTGTTTAGTTACATGGACAGTGCTGTGCTACTTACTCAGCTCACAGTACCATGCAAGATACAACAGAAAAGCAAGCAAATGTTCTTATTTAAAATAGCAATGCTCTTTTAAATAGCAATGCTATTTTAAATAGGCTACAAACTTCAAACTAAAAAAGAACAAAATCATAGCCAAGAACAATTTCAGATCCAGTAAGTCTGGATCACAGAGTAAGTAAGTAAGACACAACACAGGTCATTTGAGTAACATCAGAAGATCAAATTTTGTGAAAAGCAATTCACATGTCAATAGATGTGAAAATACTGTTTCTTTTCAGATGTTAAGGCTGAAGTTTCAGCACAGAAAACAGCTTCCTTCTTCTCATTTCAGTCCATAATTCATCTGAACCTGACAATCTAAGTGCCAGTCACCTTTTGTATAAACCATTGCTAACGGTAAGTTTCAACTTGTTACATGGTCTGACAAGATTTAATGCAACATGTATGTTTCATAACCACCTACACAGCATTGGTTTCTAACGTTTATATTGTACACACCATATGTTTATTCCTCGTATGCTTGTAAACATTGCTGTTACAGCTTTAATCAGGCATACTGTATGCCTGGCAAGAAAGTGTTTTCATCCTGAGCAGAGAAGGACATGACCGCATGTAACATATACAGTAGCCTGATATCCTTATTCCAGCCTTTCTCTTTCCACCTAAATGTTTGTTTTTCACAGTCACTTATAAGGACATCCAAATATTTATCAAGGATTACAAAAAGACATGTCAGTAGGTGGTGACAGGGCTCCATTTGCCTGGTTTAAATCTTCTAGCCTAGCCGAGTCCGAGACCTGCTGAACTGTTTGGGACAAGTTTGAACTAGTCAGAGGCTTGGGAGCAGTCATTCCTGGCCTATAAAATGTTTTCATTTCACTTTGCGTTAGCAAGACAGAAGCTGTAGAGTAATTTACGTTGGAAGGGGCCACTGGAGGTCACCTGATCCAACCCTCTGCTTAAAGTAGGTCTGCTTAGATCAGCTTGCTCAGGGCTTTGTCCAATCAGATCTGGAAAAAAAAAAACCAGAACTGAAGATTTCATAGCTTCTCTGGACAACATTTTAGTGCTTAAGCGTGGTCTCAGTGAAAAAGCTCTTCCTTACAGCCAATTGGAATTCCTCATGTTCCCACTTGTCTTGGTTTTTGCTTCTAGCTTCCCCATGCACCTTCGAGGACAGTCTGGCTCCATCTTCTCTACACCTTCCCATTCAGCAGTTGGAGGCAACAATTAAGACTCCCTGTAGTCTCTGTCCTTAAGGCTGAACAGACCTATTCCTGCAGTCTCTTCGCATCAGTCATGTGGATGAGGCCTTCTACAGACAGCTAGAAGTAGCCTCACATTTACAGGCCCGTGGTCGTCACAGGGGAACTTCAACCACCCCAGTATCTGCTGGAGGAACACCACAGCCAGGCGTAAGCATACTTCAGCCTCTTCATGGATCTGCTTGAAAGAGTCCCATAAGATAAGGACCTGAAGCAAACAGGGGTCAAAGAAAGCTGATTGATATTCAAGGATCACCTCCTCCAAGCTCAAGAGTCGTCCAACCCAATGAGCAAGGAAGTCATGCTAAAATGACCAGGAGGCCTGCATGGATGAACGAGAAGATCTGGGCAAAACTCAAGTAGAAGAGTGAGTATACAGAAGGTGAAAGCAGGGACAGGTAGCCTAGGAGGAACACAGAGATATTGTCCTAGCACACAGGGATGACATTAGGAAAGCCAATGCCCATCTGCCTTGAACCTGGCAAAGATGGCACGACCAAAGCCTGAGAATGAAGGCCCTGTGGATACTTCATTCTTGTGATGTCCTTGTGATGTAAGAAGTAAAAAAGAAAAGCAATCATAAATGCTGTGTCAATATGTACTATTCCTTGCTGTGTTTCCGAGAACAGTTTTTGGCATCCCCTTCCTGTTAGTGAAGAATGGATCTGTGTTTATTTGTGTATATATATCTGCTTTAGGCACAGTCACGTTGCTATCACAGCAGCATAGTGTTGCCAGAGGTATTGACAGTCTTCCTTGGGACCGTCATCCTTGCAAGTCTATCATTACTATGATGTTGTAGGGCACAGGCAACTGACTTTTGGGACAGGTGGCTTGAAAAAGTAGTTCTGCTTTTGCCTCAAACTCATGAGAAAAGATCATGCTGTTGCTTCTGCTGAGTGCTTCTAAGTCTGCTGGAGGGCAGCACAGTGCAGTTTGCCTGGGTGCTAACCTAGGAGCTACATGTGAAGGAGTTTCTCAGCTGATTGTGCCTTCAGCAAGGCAGTCTTGCCTACCTCCTGGAAGCAGCTGAGGAGCAAGAGGCCCTGAAGAACAGGCTCTCCCCTCTATGCTCTTCTCTGACAGCAAATGAAACAGAGAGGCAGCAGCGAGCATCATGAAGATGACCTGAGTGTAACATCAACGCAGGCTATGCTGCCACTGCTGAAGTAGCATCCTAGGTCCATGGTGAGGGGAGTAGAAACTGGAAAGGGACTATGACTGGGAGAGAGGAGAGGTAGGCTTTTCCCAGGGAATGGCAAATGCTTCGTCCGGTCTTTGATGTTAATGAAAAACACTCTGGGATTAGTTTGGTCCCTTCATTTATCTTCAGCACATATACAACTGGAAAACAGTTGTAACTAATTATTCTATGTACGTATATGAATTATGAAAGCAACTGTGAAAAGACACTCACTTGTGAAGATATGAGCGGATTTTTTAATCTTTCAGTGGAGCAATATTCCAAAACATAGCATTTGTATACTTTGTTACCTCTTGAAACCAACTCTTCATGACATACAGTCATTGGAAATAATTTGGGTATTGACTGTGCTTACCCTAGGATGTATTATCTGGTTTTCAGCAACTTCAGCAGCTTCACAAATGAGCTTGGAATTTTCTGTTAGTCATCAGCAGACAGAATGGGCCTGTTACCTGGGGTCTTGTATTCAACATGAACACATGCATACTACAGCCAAGCAAGTAGAAGCCTGAGCAGATCAAAGGTTACCACAGACCTAAACCACCACAAACAAATGCAAAAGAGTGCAAAAATGAAGTTCATATGGAAAATAGTGCTGGGCAGTTTGGGGCAGAAGTCTGTAGAATGTTTGATTTTGTTCTTATGATATTAGGAAAGAACAAAGAGGAGCAAATTGTTAATATCTATTAAGTTATTCTATGCTCAGGTGAAGTAGCAAACCTATTATTAGATATTCTAATAATTCCTTTGGTAGTCATCTTGGGCGATGAACAACACATGTTTTGACTCACCTAGGGCTAGATGAACACTGATAGCTTGTCAGCACCCAGCTGGCCAGTGCAAAACCTCTGATTTCTTGCTGCTTATTTGTATTTCTCTACTTAATACAAGCACAATTTTTTTGTTGTTGTTTTTTTGTGAGATTTATGGGAATTTTCCTAACTATCAGACTTTTGCCATTTTTTTTTCCAATTTGGTATAATTGGTCAATGGGTTCAAAAGCTAGATGGTAAAACCAGAGGAAGACAGACAGCCTGTTTTCTTTGGATGCCTTCCTGAAAATGAAGGAAGGACACCAGTCCAGTTGTCTAGTTCTACTTCATAGGCATTTCCTCGGTTGTGCTTTGCCTCTAAAAACTAAATACAAACAAGATTAATATTATAAATATTTAAATTTAAAGTTATTTTCAGAGGTATTTGGGAAATAATTTAGCTGAAATAGCTTGGTTGAACTAAAAATGCACTAGGGATTAGTAATTAAGTATGTATGGTGATATTCATATTTTTGGAAGTGGAGAAAACCCTTTGTTTATTTGTTCTTGCTTTCTGTCTTTCATTGCAGAAAGGCAGAAGTTAAAATGCATATGTAGCAGAGTCTGTAAGAGTTGAGGTAGTGCCTACAGTAAAGGCATGCTTAACCCACTGGACACACACCAGTCCCTGGGACCTCATGGGATACATCCAAGAGTGCTGGAAGAGCTGGCTAATGTCAATGTGTGAGGCCACTCAATCAACTTTGAAGGGTCGTAGCAATCAGGGGAGGCTCCTAATGACTGGGAAGAAAAAGGCAAAGATCACACCCATATTCAAGAGAGGCAAAGATGACCTGGGGTACTGCAGACTAGTCAATCTAACCTCAGTCCATGGGACAGCATGGAGCAAATACTCCTGAAAGCCATTTCCAGGATCATGAAGAACAAAATGATGATTAGGAACAGCTAGCATACTTTTACCACAGAAGAATCAAGCCTCACTGACCCGATTGCCTTTCGTGATGAGATAACTGACTCTGGGGACAAGCAGTGGATGTTGCATAGCTTGACAATAGCAAAGCCTTTTATATGGTTTTCCATAGTACCCTTCTAGCCAAAGTGCTAAGATACGAACTGTATTAGTGGATGATAAGATGGATGGGAAACTGCTGAACCATTAGGCTCCAAGGGTTATGATCGGCATAAAATACGAAGGCCAGCTGGTGGCTAGTTACTAGTAGCATCCTTCCAGGATCAATACTGTCAATACTGTTTAATCACTTTAATGACATAGATGGAGCCTGCTCTCATCAAGTTCAAGAATGATACCACCCTGGAGGAAAGCAGTAGATATCTGAGGGTAAGGCAGTACTGTTTTTCAGAGAGATCTCGGTAGGTTGGAGAAATAAGCTGGTAGAAACCTCATGAAGTTCAACAAAGGAAAATTCTTCTTTATTTTACAGTATGAACGTTTTGTAAGATTATACATCACAAGTAGATCACAAGTATGAAATATCTGCAGGGCATTCATTCCCAGGCCTCTGATCATTCTTTCATGACTACCTCAAGCTCCACAAAGTTATGCAACTATTTCTTAAACTCTGCCAACTCCATGAAAAGACATAAACAAAGATTACATGTTTTCTTTGATTAGCTTTCCATGGAAGTAATTACTTCAAGGATATTACACAATTGCAGAGGGGCAGAAAGGTTGTCTGTGAATTCTTCTTTTCAAAGTGCGGGTCGTAATATGAAAATACAAGTTTTCCAAGGCAAAGTTCTCTGCCAAACCTCTTTTCTTTTTAGAAAAAAGCAATTCCTCACAAAGTTTCCTCCTTTTACAGCAAAAGAAAAAATAATAATCCAAGAGCTGATGGAAATTATTCACTTCTCTCAAAATAGGAACAATGTCACAGTTTCTTTCATGTATCTGCTGGTGGGAGTGGGTCATATGCGTCTGCTTTCTATCACTTGCATTATGGACCATTTTTCCATTCTCCAGTTTATAGAGTTTCAATTAGGAAAGTTAAATACACCAGAATCAAAGTCTTGCTGGAGTCTTTTTCAGAAATTCTGTACTACAGTTGCTGCTTATCGTTTGTATTGCCTAACATAGTTTTTTTTTTCTTTTTTTATACCTTCCAGATAAATCAAAGCCAATACCAATATTCTATGGTGGATGCTTACAAAATTCTTGTTTAGTTCAACCATAACACCTTCTTAGAGGTAGGACTCCTACACAACACAACTTTGATTTTGAAAGAAAAAGAGTGACCAACCTTAACTGCTTAAACAATGAATGAAGGTGATCATTCACTTTTCCAAGTCAGGCAACAAAACCAGCCCTGAAACTTGCTTAGAATTCATGCTCTGACTGGGCCAGCAAAGTGTCTGAAATATTAGATTTTAGGTAATAAAGATATCTCTTTTGAATTTCTTGGTAATTACCACAGTGAAATTCATTTGCTAAAGCACAAATGTACAGCAGTCTCTGGGTTTTGAAGGTTATCAATGAAACCTTTCACATTAAATACTGCTTGTGTCACTGACAGAAAAAAAGCTATAACCTAAATAGGAATAGGCTTGTTGTTTCAAAACAAACTAAACATCGGATTAAAACAGTTCTGTTTTTTTTTTTTCTTCCATACAATGTGAAAGATGTGGAGGTAGAGCTTTGTTATATCGGATCATTAGAAAATGAACTTTATATCCTTATGTTTACATGAGTCATCGTTGTAGGATAGCGGACTAAAGAGAAAAGCACTGTTGGCAATTTATGTCTGAAAAACAGAGTTAAACTGACCTCCTGTGTGTCCTGCCAGCTTTAAAACTGAACCAGTGGGTTGTTAACCTGTATCCTCTCAATTCTCCCTAACGCCCTAGCCATCTGATTATTCTTGCCTTGGAATGTTTAGGCAGGGGGACACTGCAAACAGATAGATTGTTTTCTGGCTCACTTCTGGAAGAAGCAGTATAGAAAATACTGGCCATTAATAACATCTCTTTCTAAAATACGCCCGGACACCTCATTAAAGTATGACAGGAAAAACAAAGGCACAATTTTTACCGTTTCTTAGAAGCCCTTAGTGTAGTGTTTATTCAAGCTGAACTCCCACTACAGAGGGAAGTCATTTTGAGCACAGACTGCAAGATCAAACTTTCAACATTTAAGTTTTAATTACACTCAGTTTTTCTTTCTCCCGTCTGTTCACATCAAAAGGTCACAGTCTCCACTACAACATTGTCAGAAACATTTGTAATACCTTAGAGAGCAGACAGCATGAACAAGTACTGTACAGTATTTTTGCTAAGGCTGTCATTCATTTTATGGAAAAAACAGGCAGCAAATTCAGAACAAAATAAAGAATTGCTCAACTTGGAATTTAGCATATTTTTTACAGAAATGTTAAATTGAATATTCATTTCAAGACACATTTAGCACTTGGTAATAGAGCATAAAGAGAACATTTGATGACACAACATATTTGGGCTTAGACTGTGAAACTTGCCTGTAACGCAAGAAGTGAACAATGTTTTGTAAGGTTGCTCTACGGAAAAGGCACAGATGCTCATTCTGCCTTCAGGAGAGGGGCCCTTACAGTTCAAGATACATAAGGGCTTGGAAGCAATGTTCCTCTTGGGACCCATGCTGACAAAATATCAAGTGTTTAAGAAACACCATGGCATTCTCACTGTATTTATGCTTTTGTTAAAAATATGCAACTGTCAATTAATGGAGACAAATAAAGAAGTCAATATAGCAAGAGATCAAACACCAATAAAAGCATTCCAATAGCAATTTTAAAGACATGGTTACAAATATCTGCTAAGTACCCTGGTTTGCGTCACAGGTTGGGCCATATTGTTGGATACAGCTGTCAGTGACTTTTCTTCACCCATGTAAACCTCAAAGAGAATAAGGGGAGTTATCATTTCAAAAACTGCATTTACTTTGAGAACTACAATTTATCTTTACACAGTCATTTTATTAAATCACACTTTCACAATCCAACATGAATGACATCCATAGAATCATAGAATCATTTAGGTTGGAAAAGACCTTTAAGATCATCAAGTCTAACTTTTAACCTAGCACTGCCAAGTCCACCTCTAAACTGCCATTAGTCCCTAAGCACCTCATCTACACATCTTTTAAACACCTCTGGGGAAAGGGTCTCCACCACTTCCCTGAGCAGCCTCTTCCAATGCTTGAAGACCCTATGTGTGAAGAAATTTTTTCTGATGTCCAATCTAAACCTCTCCTGGTGCAACTTGAGGCCATTTCCTCTTGCTCTATCACTTGTTACTTGAGGGAAGAGACTGACCCCCACCTCACTACACCCTCCTGTCAGGCAGTTGTAGAGGGTGATAAGGTCTCCCCTAAGCCTCCTCTTCTCCAGACTAAACAACCCCAGTTCCCTCAGCCGCTCCTCAGAAGACTTGTGCTCCAGACCCCTCACCAGCTTTTTTGCCCTTCTTTGGACATGGTCCAGCACCTCAATGTCATTCCTGGAGTGAGGGGCCCAAAACCGAACAGAGTATTCAAGGTGCGGCTGCACCAATGCTGAGTACAGGGGCACAATTACTTCCCTACTCTTGCTGGCCACACTATTCCTGATACAAGCCAGGATGTTGTTGGCCTTCTTGGCCACCTGGGCACACTGCCGGCTTATATTCAGCTGGCTGTTGACCAACACCCCCAGGTCCTTTTCCACTGAGCAGCGTTCTGCCACTCTTTCCCAAGACTGTAGTGTTGCATGGGGTTGTTTTGACCCAAGTGCAGGACGTAACACTTAGCCTTATTGAACCTCATACAGCTGGCCCATGGATCCTGCCTGTCCAGATGCCTCTGTAGAGCCTTCTTCCCCTCAAGCAGATCAACACTCCCACCCAGCCTAGTGTCATCTGCAGACTTACTGAAGGTGCCCTTGATTCCCTCATCCAGGTCACAGATAAAGACATTAAAGAGAACTGGACCCAATACTGAGCCCTGGGGAACACCACTTGTGACAGGCCACCAACCGTATTTAACTCTATTCAACACAATTCTTTGGGCCTAGCCATCTAGCCATTTTTTTACCCAGTGGAGTATGCCCGTCCAAGCCAGGAACAGCCAGTTTCTCAAGGAGAATGCTGTGGGAGATGGTGTCAAAGGCTTTACTGAAGTACAGGTACATTATATCCACAGTCTTTCCCTCACCCGCTTGAGTGGGTTGCTTTGTCATAGAAGGAGATCTGGTTGGTCAGGCAGGACCTGCCTTTCATGCACCCGTGCTGGCAGGGCCTGATCCCCTGGTTGCCCTGTACATGACACATGATGGCACTCAAGAAGATCTGCTCCATAACCTTCCCCAGCACCAGGGTCAGGCTGACAGGCCTGTAGTTCCCTGGACCCTCCTTCTGGCCCTTCTTGTAGATGTGCACCACACTGGCTAACCTCCAGTCAACTGGGAGCTCCCTGGTTAGCCAGGACTGCTGACAAAGAATTGAAAGTGGCTTGGTGAGCACTTCATGAGCTCCATCCGTACCCTTGGGTGGACCCCATCCAGTCTCATAGACTTGTGTATGTCTAAGTGGTGTAGCAAGTCACTAACCATTTCCCGTTGGATTATGGGAACTTCATTCCGCTTCCCATCCCTGTCTTCCAAGTCAGAGGGCTGGGTACCCAGAGAACAACTGGTCTGACTATTAAGTACCTCAGCTTTTTCCTCATCCTTTTTCACTATCCCCCACATCCACTAAAGGATGGAGATTCTCCTTAGTGCTCCTTTTGTTGCTAATGCATTTATAGAAACATTTTTTATTGTCTTTTATGGAAGTAGCCAGATTAAGTTCTAGTTGGGCTTTAGCCCTTCTAATTTTCTCCCTGCATAACCTCACAATATCCTTGTAGTCCTCCTGAGTTGCCTGCGCCTTCTTCCAAAGGTCTTATATTCTCACTTTTCTCCTGAGCTCCAGCCAAAGCTCTCTGTTCAGCCAGGCCAGTCTTCTTCCCCACCAGCTCATCTTTCAGCACATGGGGACGGCCTTCTCCTGCGCCTTTAAGATTTCCTTCTTGAAGAATGTCCAGCCTCTGTGGACTCCATTGCCCTTCAGGACTGCATCCCAAGCCTTAGACAACAATTTTATGCTAATACAAGTCCACAGTATTTAATCCTTCATTCACTGAGTAAGGCACAATAAGTAAGTACACACACAGTAAGGCACAAGTTAGATTAATCTCAGTATTATTGCATGGCTTTAAAAACGTTAAAAATTGAGGTTTTTCCTAAGCATAGAAATTAATGACGCCTTATTGTTCACCGAGAAAGACACATACTAGTTTACTACATGCCTGACATGAAAGATGGAAAAAAAAATCTTCTGCATCTGTCAGGAGTAGTTTTCATCCTACTGTTACATGCTATCTTTCAGTTAATTCCTATCAATTAAAAAATTATAGCAAACTAACATCTTCCTGTGCAAGTTGATGTCTTTTGCTTTTACACCTCACTATAGTAATTATATATTAATAAATGTATGCAAAATTTTGGGACACATATTAGCCTTAAACAAGTGACAACACTGGACTCCATCCCCTGACAGTTTTGGATTGCTGACTTAAATTGCACATAAAAGATCTTCATTGGCTATATGGTTGGCTGCCGTGGACAAAACACTGAAGCACCAAAGGGAACAGAAGGGATGCCAAGGTTAATCCATTCAGATCAGAGAAAATTGAGTCCCTGCTTTGATTTTGCATCTCCATCTCCCTGTTAGACTATTAATGTCCAAAATTGTAACTAATTCACTGCTCTGTTCTGTCTATAGGAATTTGTCATGCAAATGTTTGAATAGCAGGGGATGAACTCCACACAACCCAGAAAACATTTTGCAAGTAAGGAAGAAAAGTTTCCAGGGAAAGAGGGACGGACAATATCTTTCAATTCCATTCAGCTGTGTGGCCCCCTGTGTAAGAAGGACATGGACCTGTTGGAGTAAGTCCAGAGGAGGGCTACAAAGATGATCTGAGGGCTGGAGCACCTCTCCTATGAAGAAAGGCTGAGAGAGTTGGGGTTGTTCAGCCTGGAGAAGAGAAGGCTCTGGGGAGATCTTGCAGCAGCCTTCCAGTACCTGAAAGGGGACTACAAGAAAGCTGGAGAGGGGCATTTTACAAGGGCATGTAGTGATAGGACAAGGGGTAATGGCTTTAAACTGAAAGATGGTAGATTTAGATTAGATAGAAGGAAGAAATTCTTGACTGTGAGGGTGGTGAGACACTGGAACATGTTGCCAGGAGAAGTTGTGGATGTCCCATCCCTGGAAGTGTTCAAGGCCAGGTTTTATGGGGCTTTGAGCAACCTGGTCTAGTGGAAGATATCCCTGACCATGGTAGGGGGGTTGGAACTAGATGCTGTTTATGGTCCCTTCCAACCCAAACCATTCTATGATTCTATGACTCAATTTATCAGATTTTCCTGTAGAGTGAATAGCCATTCTGTGGCCCCTGCAATGCCCTTTTGATTTATTTAGGGAAACAGTAGAGGCATTCACTGCAAAAGTTCTGGAAAGATTGGTAGGCCTAAAAGACTTTTTTCCTCACTTTATTTCTAGAAGAGAATTCATTTTGAGAGCCACCATACTGCCCTTTTCCATAGAAGATGTCCCAACAGTGAGGAGTCCCTAGCTTGAATGAGGTCTATGTTTATTTGATGATAGAACTGGTCTGTCTCACCCTCAAAAGTTATTAATTCCCCTTTCTAAATGAAACCTTCATAATCTTTATCCATCACTGTAGGTTTGTCTTCATTCTTCTAGTCTTTCTGCCAGACTTAAGGTCAAGCTGGAATGGCATTGACCCCAGAACTGCTTCATCTGGGTACCATGCATCAGTCTTCGCAGAAGAGAAACCCTGAAGAGGATCAATATTGAGATGGTCCAGACAGTACTAGCCATTAAATTTACATAAGAGGAATTTCGTGATCTTTTAATCCAATTCTTACTTCTGACACCTTGCAGATGGGAGCTTAATAATTTTTGTATTATTCACATATGTGAAGACTACAACTTTTATTGCATTGAACATAATATTTTCTTTCAAATAAAATCAAGATTTTAACCCAGCCAAGCTCTTGGACCCATATTGAACTTCAAAGTCAATAGAACTGCCAGTGATTTTTATTGAAGCTGCATGTCTGCTTCATGAAGTACTGCTGAACACATAAGTACTGCTACACAAAGTATATAAGTGCTAGCTATTAAAGGCTTGATTTTCACATCACCAACATTTTAGATGAGAAAGCTGGTCCTATACATTGCATTCTGTATTAGTGTTGTTAGATACAATCCCAGAATACAAACAATGCTTGCTGGGCATGCATAAGTTTACCTTTGGAGCCATATACATGTGTAAATAGATTATCACTTAAATGTTTACAAAATTCTGCAAAATAGAACCGCTAACATTACTCTATTGTATTCATTCCTCTGTTTATAGCACTTTGAGGGAATTTAACTAATGAGTAGAAGAAAATGGTATTTTACGCACACTTCAAAGTGGGAGAAGGACCTATAGGGGCCATTTCCAATGAATGTAGGCCTTAAACTATCGGGTACTACACTGCAGTCAAAAGTTGTTAGTCTTTCAACATAGTCACAAGTAAAAGATTTTTGTTAGTCTTAAGCATGGAGACAGAAGATTTTCTCAGGACTGGGATGGAAAAGAGAACAATGAACTTCTTGTGCTTTATCTCACTAGCCTATACAAGATATTTTCCATAAATAGTGATAGACATCTTTTTAACTCCAACTGTAACTTGTGAATTCTGAAAATAATAGTTACCATGGTACCCCAAGTTCTTTTAGCAGATTAATTCTTTCCCAGATTTAGTACTGCTGTGTCATTTAATATGATCACATACTCAAAATGAGTGATGATTTATATCAACAGGAGAATGCTTGCTATCACCTAACATTCTTCTTTTCTACTGAAGAGGCAGTCACTTTGATTTTATAGCAGAGATACTTGTTACATTGAAATACGGATGA
This sequence comes from Nycticorax nycticorax, assembly GCA_023375905.1. Taxonomy (NCBI): domain Eukaryota; kingdom Metazoa; phylum Chordata; class Aves; order Pelecaniformes; family Ardeidae; genus Nycticorax; species Nycticorax nycticorax. The sequence goes on along the minus strand of JAKFQP010000061.1, from coordinate 9,175,022 downwards.
ATGATTTTTTATCTATTTTTAAGACATAGACTATAAAATTGAAAGAAAGTTAAGCAAAGTATTCCAGATTCTTTTTCCAAACACTTCACTTTTTTGGTGCTGTAGAGGTTTTTAACAGAAATACTAAGGTTGGTGTATGAATGCAGCAGGTGTGAATGGAAACACCTGCACGTCCCCTTGGACACGTACATCTTGGTACTTACAAGTGTGTGCGTGTGTGAGTGAAAGAGTGAGTGCATGAAGACCATGAGAGAACTAGTGTAAATGCATAAAACCAACTTGCTTAAAGATTTTGTAAACAGTATCACATTTTCCTTCCAAAAGATTTCACACTGAGTTATATTGCACTACTTTTCCTGCAACATGTATGCATAAATCTTAAAGATTCATTGACAATAAGAAAGTAGGGCTCAGAGTCCAAAAGTCCCTGGAGCCAGCTGGAGATTTGGATTGGAAGGAAAAAGATAGAGGGGACAGAATCCACAGTCCTCCACTTTAAAGACTAAAAAAAAGTCATCTTTATTTATGCTAAAACTTACCTCACTTGGCCATTTCAGTGTTTAAAATGAGCGGTCCATACCAGTGAAAGGATCTGGTTCAATGTCCATACATTGCAGCTGGAGCAAGAGCTTCTGGTAGAGGGCGGAATAATGGGAGCATGGCCACACTTCATAGCAATTCATTGCTTTTACAGGTATGGAGCTATAGATGTACAGTGTGAGGGTTTTCTTTGAAAGAGTATCAAAATAAAAAATATAGCAAATAAAATTCATTACTTGGGTTAATCTTTTTCAAAAAAGACCCCAGAACCAGTAATATCTCAGAAGAAGTTATTTTAAACATTCAGATGTTATAAACAGTTACAGATCATTTAAAGGGATTACACTGAGGCTGGGTTCTTCTAGATCTGCTCTTGTATTAAATCTACTGTAACAAGAAGGGATGTGTGTGTGGTGGTGGTGGTGTGACAAAATTCAGGAAGACAATACTATTTTAGCTTAGGTTTTTCAGAAAATAATGAGCTTGTGGGGATGAGGGAGAAGATGGGGAGATGAAAGAAAGAAAGGAGGATAAACTGAAGGAAAAAACAAGACAAACCAAAAGGATCTTACATGAGACAAGGAGAAAACTAGTACGCCAGAGAAGAGCTGTCATAAAGATATGGCGTGTAGGGGTGAGGAAAGTGATCTTTTTTAGACTTTAAGCAATCTTGTATTCCCCAGAATTCCCATCCTAAAAACAGGGAAGTGAAATGGATATTTGTTTTAAAAGGGGATATTAGAGGTTTCTGAAATTATTCATGACCAAAAAGACTTTGTACATATGTGTCAATAGATATAAGAGAAAATCAATTAGTGATATTGCTGGTTAATACTGTATTGCAGGTAGTGTAATAGCCCTACATGTCCAGTGCATGGCCACTATACCACTCCATTGTAATTCTAGAGATTGTGGGCAAGTATAGGGAATAGTTCCTGTAATGTCTTGCCAAAACAAAGAGGAGAGGTTGTGGTTAGGCCATGCCATCTTGCACTGTTACTGGAATACATATAGCAGATGTTATTTTTGAAAATCCCTTCTTCAAGGGTCGTAAGCCTGATTTTAATTTTACTGAATGATCCTGCTAAATACAAATAAAAATGTACCAATAAAAAGTATGCACTAATTTGATATCAGGCAAAAAAACCCACCCCAGATTCTTAATATTGCATTGATTTGCATAGCTCCCTAACACCTTCTACAGTATTTTTTTAATTAGCCACCTGCTCTTGTTCTGCATAACATCTATTTATGATTCTGCAGATGAGCAGTTCTAGGAAGTAGTGGCAGCATGAAAAACAAATAGCTTAGTGTGACCTCCTCTGATCCCCAGCAGTCCCCATATAACAAATTATTATGATGATCTGAGAGCCTGCTGAAATCCTGAAAAGGTAAAAAAAAAACCCACAAAACCCCAAGCTATTTTCTGTGAACACATTTGTTCTATATACTTAAACAAAATACAGTCACTCAAACACATTATTTTTCAGGATACTGGCTGTGTTGCTGCAGCAGACTCAGTATTGAGAAATGTTAAGCTATTTAAAAAGTATGCATAAAATAAGTTTTGTTTATAACTTTCAGAAATAACAATTTAAAAATCTAATTCAGATATATTACAGTAATAAATCAAAAACTTTTGACATGCTTCTAGACTAAAGTTCAGGAGATATTTTCCTAGACACATTGGAAAACCTACTTCCTAAATTCTCTGTCAATGTGTCAAGCACTACATAATTCATTTACTGTAAAAACCACATTCTAGCAATATTTTCTCAACTTAATGGCTCCCACTACATTTTGGAAGTTAAAGAAAAAAAAAATCTAAACTGCATACACCAAAATTCTCATTTATCTTGAACATAAGTCTGTTCCTTTTTTTTTTTTTTT
>JAKFQP010000061.1:9092148-9162553 GCA_023375905.1 Nycticorax nycticorax | reverse complement strand
GTCAGGCTCTGGCATGGGCTGCCCAGGGAGGTGGTAGAGTCCCCATCCCTGGAGGTATTTAAAAGAAGGATAGACGAGGTGCTTAGGGACATGGTTTAGTGGTGGGATGGCAGGGTTAGGTTAATGGTTGGACTCGATGATCTTAAAGGTCTTTTCCAACCAAAGTGATTCTATGATTCTATGATTCTATTTCTTCTTAATTTGGATACTTTGGTAATATATGCTGGATGTTGATTTCAACTACAATATGGAAATGGTCACTGAGCTTAAGTGACTCTACTATGGAATTTGTTGTTCCTGCCCTATTTTGTACAGCAGCCAGCAGGAGTGGGAAGGGGTAGAAAGCTAAAGAAAAAGGCAAGGGATTTTACAGCCAGACAGAAGGTGCAGGCATTTGCAGCAGAAGGGAGAGAATGAACTTAGCCTTCCAACCCAAATCACAATTACCTAAGTGTCTGCAGAAGCTGTTCGTACCCAAACAGTGCAGAAGGCTGCCTTGTGTCTCTTTGCCTGGGTCTTGCAGGTCTCTCTCTCAGTGTCAATTTTCTCTCCTCCTCACCGTCTTGCCCACACCTACTCAAGTGCCTGTCAAAGCCATTTTCCTTGCTTAAAATTTTCACCATATTTTAATTCTTGAACCCCTCCAACAGCTCAGGCATCGAAATGTGAGCATCTTATTGCCAACTTCAAGTTCAATTCTTTATTCCATCTTTCCTTATTTTCTACTTATTCTGTTTTGTCTCATTTACCCTTTGGTCAGCTTTTTCACAACTATTTCTGCATGTTTTTAGAGCCTTTACACTAGAGATGGAAAGTCTTTCTTGTCAATAGCCACGAAGCTCTCCACTGTTAATACTGGTTTTAAAGACACCTACTGAGAAAACTGAAGTGATATCAAACAGTAATTAGAAACAGCTTTTTTTTAATTATTATTTTTAAATTAATTGCATAAACACTAGCTAACAAAGGTAGTGCTCCATGTAGTACAGAATATGTGATATTCTTACCACCTAACTTTAGAAATCCAGAGTTAGTCTTTGCTATGCAAGCCTAGATTCATGCAGGTATTGATCATCTTTAGATTCCTTTATCCTCTGAGGGAGAAAAATACCCATATGAAAAAATGAAAATTCAAGGAAGAGAAAAGGAATGAGAAGTGCATTGCTTATTTATACTTAACAACTGGGAAAAACAAGTTTTTAAAGTGAGTAGCATTTAGAATTTAATTGACTGGGAAAAAATAAAGGCTATGTTTTGAATGGACTATTTAAAGAAGGCATTCACCCTTCCATACAGTGTTTTAGTTTAATAAACCCGAAAAATTTAACATTTTATAGTGCACAGATGATTTTTGCCAAAAATATGGATGATAACTGATATAGCAACTCTGATGATATGGTTATTTCTCTAGTCATGGTCTATTTCAGGGATTACAGGCATGGCTATGCTAAGGAAAACCCTATTTACTAAAATGGAATGATAAAAATTTGAATGTTGGAATCAGAACCAATAGCAATGTGGATCCTTTACACTGATATAGAAGAGAAGTAATTTTTCTTTTGTTTCTAAAGAGGAAACCAGCAAAATTGAAGCTGGGAACAAGAGAGATCTTATTTGACTTAAAAATATTCATAAATATGTATATTTCAGTTTTTAATTTTATTCCTTCTCCTATCATGGGTACAAAATATCTCTAAGACCCTGCTACAATGGAATGGACAGCATAATTTGGGGTACAGAGAAACTTGTCATCTCTGATGTAAAACCAACACACAGCTGATCTGTGTGAGGGGAATGCTTTTCAGAGCATTTTGGCTTCTGGCTTTTTATTAGTGCTTTGACATCTTTCTCAGGACAGCATTTTCTGAGTGTAGGGATGCTTGGAGCAGTTTCAGGTGATGTGATACAGGCAGACAAACAAAACCATACTGTACCCTCCATTTCCACAGAGCATGGTGCTTTGCAAGGCTTAAATAACTAAAGTCAGAATTGAGAACATAGGAGAGAAAACAAATGCTTGCAAGAAGGGAAGGACCATGTGGTCATATGGATGGTAGGAAGGATTATTTTATTGCTCTTTTCTTCAGAAGATACATGTAACAGCTACCCAAACCAAGAGATCGGTTAGGCATGCTACAGGATATGATAACTACAATGTCCAAGCTTGACAAGACTAAGACCCATAGTCTGCCTCCTATACCTAGGCTATTTCAGAAGGTGATATAAAATTTTTCTACCGGGACACCTGGCCAAATACGTACTCTTGTGCTATGTCCCAGGCTTTATTTAGTCATTTATAAGTAGCTATTTCCTTGTGTGATCTTTCCTCAAAGAATTAATGCACAGATTAGCCCTACATTTGCATATCCACTGTAAGTACATTGATTTTCATTTAACTGGCAGCTTTCTGCTAAATGCTAAAACAAGTAAAAAGGCAGGATCTGGTTTGCTTTTTTATATGGCTAGATACAACAATGACTACTCTGAACTTTTTTCCTCCAAACAAAAAGAGTCTTTTATTAAGGAGAAAAAAACCCATCCTTTCTCTGAAAAGCATTCATGTCTTTCGACCCTAGTTTAAGGTAGCATGAAAAGCGGTAAAAACATTAAATAAAGCCTCACCTAGACATTAAAATTATGCACATTTTTTTAATATTGCCTATAACAGACATTCTCCTTCTCAAACTGCAACACACCATCCTTTATTCTAATAGCTGCTCGGCACCTGATTTACATCTCAACCATACTCTCAGATGAGCATTTCTCTCCGTTATAGGCTATAAATAGCTGCTAGTTCCTTTTTCAAGAGGAGAAGCAGAAGTTTCATTCCCACACATGTAGGACTGCCAGCACATACCCTGCCCAGGTGGTAAAAATCAAACAATAGCCTCCCCTCAGAATGCCTCTGCCTGTTAAATGAAAGTCCAGCCACGCTTCATAAAAGCCCCTTAGTGTTACTGGCAGCTTTCTGAAGGCCAGCGAGAGGATGCCTCCAATAAAGTTCCCCATTCCCAAAAGTTCTACCTATTACTGAGATACAAGAGAGTGTCCCTGGGGTATGCCCTCATAACCAGGTAAGGAATTGAGTTTAATAAAACAGTATTTGGGGTTTTTTTTCAGTTGCAAGCATTTGTCACATCAAAGCATTGCTGAGAGCAGCAAGGAACTGCATGTTAGCAAACCTCTGTCTCTCTAGGCTCGCCTTGATGGAGCAGCACCGAACCTTCCTGCCTCAAACTCTTCCTCAACATCCTCCTTGGCCTCCACAGTCTTGACATCTGCAAAGACCTTCCCTTCTTTTAATCTTTACTGTTACATTCAGCACACAAGCCTGCTGTTTCCTCAGACCTATTCAGCTTCTGAAACCTTTTCCTCACTCTCGAGCCCGGGGAATTTTTCGAGAGGGGACCACCAGAGGGCAAAGCCAGATCATGAACATCTGAGCTCTCTGTGGCTGTGTCCTGCAGCCCAGGGTGCGGTGGGGTTTCAGGACAAGGCTGGCAGCTCCCTGAAAGCTGACAGTCCACACGGTACATGTTATGATTGTAAATATTTGCAAGCACCAGCCAAAAAAACCCCCTGTCTTCAGGAAAGCATCAGTGTCTCTGCAATCAAGAATCGAAGGCTTGGCAGTGTAATTAGACAACAGCTTCATTAACCTGATAACCTCTTTCAGTGCTTGTGGGAATCTTGAAACATTTTGCTGTAAGAAATTAAGGAGACCAACCTGAGAAAAATGAAATGAATGATTTGCATGTTAGGCACTTCAGCTTTTCATTTTGAACTCATTAAGAGATACTGCACTGTAGAAATCTCATTTATTTAGAGAGGTAAAATCTTTGCAGCTTCATCCCTAGAACCATCTGCTCTAACTCTGAGTGACCCTCAGACTTGGGTGCAGTCTCCAGTTCAGCAGGACACCATCACTGTGTTCGTGTAGCCCCTCTGAAATCACAGTAGAGTAACCAGCTGTCACAAGAAAACCTATCCTATTTAAAATGATAGGTAGAGGATGCTTTTTGTTTGAAGTTTATCAGGAAAACCTAGCAAATGTGCATTTCTCTCATAGAGAACATCCAGTCCCCAAAAAATATTTCAACATATTTCAACCATTCACACACCCGACCTTTTAAGAGAGTCTCATTTGGGGCAAATCAAAATTCACCTGCATCTACCTAAACTTCAGACAAAACTCCTGTCCCTGGATCTCTATAAAGGCTGCTTGCCTTCTCTCTTTCAGACCAGCATCTTCCAAAGTGTTTATGTTCTCCCTTATGACTCTGCATGCTATTAATACCGAAGGTAATTAATGATCATACAAAAGCAAACTCGTGATCAGCCCTATCACTGTAACTCTAGAACTAGTTCTGTGAGCACAGGTTTTCTCAAGCAGCAATGCCATCAGCAACCATTCATGGCAGAAGCAGGGAGAGGCTGTTGCATGCCATGAAGACTTCACACCTGCCTCTCAAGGCAACACACAACCCCCGCACCACACACACATACCCACCACCACAGCTGGTTTTCCGTTGTAACAAACTTCTGCTGACCCAGACACTGGCCTATTACCTCTCCAGCTGAAACAGTGAGTCATCCTGTTGGTAGAGAGTTTGTTTTCCAGTGAGATATGATTTGGTATTTTGGCACTGAAGATCCGTGCAGCACACCTCATCAGCAACAGCACTGACCTCTGGAGCACTCCAAAAGCAACGAGGCCATCCTTCAGCCAGCAGGGCTCAGTGTCAGAAAGTGAAGCAGATTGATACCCAGATGGATGGAAAAAGGCAGCATTAACAATCGCTGCAAGCAAGTGGGCTGCTATGCCCACAGTCTAGAAAATGTTCCATCTGGTACTGATTCAGGAAGGCACCCACCTGTTTAAAATCTGTGAATGGAAAGTGTTGTGATGTCAAATTAACACATGCTTTTTGGCCTGACTGTACTGAAAACGTGCTCCTTGAGGTACTGTGCTGGGTGCTCTCCTGAAGCAGGCCCTCCACCCGCTGACATGAGCTGGTGAGCCTGCGACAGGGACGGAGCTGGAGGACACCAACAGACTCGAAGAGGCAAAAGCTCTTCATTCACTCAGTGGAAAGCTACTTCAGCGATGCATGATGCCAAAAACCTTACTCTTTGCTCTGTTGTGCTAGCCACAGGAAGGCTTTACCAGAGCCACCCTGGGAAACTTGGTCCTCCCTGGCCAACCTTGACACTTCATCTTCTTGGAGATGTCATATAACAACAGGAGTCTTTAAATCATATTCTCAGCCAATATTCTTACAATACCATCAGGAGGCCTTTTTCCAAGACATATCCTTTAAACAACAATAGTTTTCAATACGTTTTAGCGTGTATGCATGAAGATTGGGTTGCTACTGTTCAGACTAATATTGTACTGTACTGCTGATCTTCAAAAATATATCAGTACAGGTGGCAACTACATCTGCTCTTTTTGCAATAAAGAAACTGAATGTGGGGAACATGCCATTGCACAACGAAACATTTTTAATGTCTAGAAGCAAAACATGCAAATAATTAATCCTTTAATCTTTATTGTTTTATAAATGAAATCTTCTAAATCACCTTCCTAGTAATTTTAAAATGTACTGATGCCTTTCTGAAAGGAACCTCACCCTTCAGAAGAATTCCTGCTATCAGACAACATTGTTTTTTAATTTTCTCCTGCTTTTTTAATATTATTTTGTTCTCATGTGAACTTATGTTTATTGTTTTAGTGGTACTCTCCTGTTGATTGTTACCCCCTTCACCATTTGTGACATAACAGTTAGTATTGCTGTGAAGAACAATATGACACTGAGATCAGCAGGAATAGGACCTTAAAAATCACCACATACCTTTGGTTTGTATAATTCTTTGCATCAAAAGAGGAAAGCACAAAAATATACAAAAAGTATATCAGAAGGTCTCCACAAGACAATTTTATGAAAAGCCAGCAACTTTCAAAGGGTATTTGTATGTTTATAACTGCATGGAGGGAGTGGGATTAGAAAAATAGTTCTCTTCTATCATTGAACTATAAAACATAAGATACTTAAAATAAATTTTATACATAATTTTAAGCTACTATTGAAGTATGTTTGGGATGCAGAGACCACAAACCATTTTAATGTCCAGCCCTGAGTTCCTCCCAAGCCCTCCTCCCCATATAATTTTCGAAGAGACTTATTGCAGTATAGGTAACTATGTAAACAACTCATATTTTTAAGAATCCTTCGGAAGCAGTAACTAAGCTCTTATGCTTTTCACTCCTGGATGTCTTCAGCTCCCTTGCTATGCTTCACAATGTGAGAGCCTCCACATCTCTGCCTCTGACGCGGCACACAAGCAAGACAGACCTGGTATTCCCTCCACTTGCATCTCAAAACATTTGTGCTCTAAAACCTGAGATAGAAGTGGAAAAGACCCAGAGAATCCATTCTACGCTTCATCTGTCCCTTCTCCCAATAATGAGAATGTTATCATGTCCAGCCATCTATGGACAGGTCTTAATGGTGTCAATAAAACAACTTGAATGTTTACAGCAAACCACAAGCCTAAAATGCAGGTCCTCGCTCTCCTATGCCAGAGGGGTGTGACAGCCGTTCCATATAGCGTACTTCTTTTTCTTGTCCAACCCCTACCCTGCCCAAAGACATCTCCATCTGCCCCCACCCATCTCACCACTGTCAGGCAGCAGCCCTCAGCACTTACCTCACTTAGCAGTGCCTTTAAAACAAGAGTTCTGATAAAGTCATGGTATGGAAAGCACAGGAAGCAAGACAAATCCCACCGCAGTTTATCTTTTAAGAAGTAACATCACTTACCATAGTTGGAAACTCTTTCTAAATTAGCCTTCTGTGGGAAAACTCCTTTTATTTGTATCGTTTTAGTCATACATTAATATGTTCCATTTAAAATACATTTCACAGAGCAAGAAAATTTCTATTACTTTATCACCTACATGACATAAAAATAACTATTGCACATAAAACAAATTAGTCTCTTTAGACTATTAAACTGTGAGGTCCAAAGCAATGACAACGCAAAACCCCAGATGAAAACATCTCACTCATATCCAAAACCAATATTCCTTGTTCGAAGTTCTCAACAGAGTTAAGCATCAGCCCTCAAAAGGCACTCGCGTATTGCTTAGAGAACAGGGTTGCGGAAGCAAGCTGTCATTTTGTCTAGTGGATGCTTCCTATCCCATACAACAGATGCTACTGAAAAAGTAAAGAATTCTGCAAGTAACAAAGACCGAAACGGTGTACACTCTGTGTATACACCCTGTGTACATGAATTGAACATTCAGAATCGAGAAGGCAAGACATTAATATTCTTTCATAGTTTAAAAAATGGTACTTTTGTTTATTTTGTATTTATTATTTAAGTACTATGAATTAATTAACAAAGTTGCATGACATTAAACTGTGTAGTAGTTTTGCACTACATCTTTTCTCTTCCATGGACGGTGCCAATTTATTTAAGAGATTTAAAACCTTTCTGTATTCATTTTGTTTGCCTTTCCTGGAACAACAAATCTAGAAACAGCTTATCTCTGCATGATACAACACCTCCAGTACCCTGATGCTGCATCAGCCAGGAAGATTGATGTGCTCAGGCATTTGTGGCTTCACAGTCATTGCAGTCATAGCGCACCTGGTCTCAGAGGGAACTATTAAAGTAAATTTCCTTTCCAGAGTTCTGCAGCCATGACAGTCTCTAGAGACTTAGGACAGAGCAATCCCAATATCTGAAACTAACTTTTAAAAAAAAATCACCACCGACAGAACTCTTACGTTGTTTCAATACATTTAAATAGAATGGGAAACTCACCAAATTTGCCTGTTTATTCTTCATTTGGGCAGCCAACTCTCTGCAGATGAACTGCTATGAATCCAGCTGCCTTTCCCTCATTCTGGGAGATGTAGGAGATGCGGCAGGTTCAAGTCTATCAGCAGAGTGCAACGCTGGTGCATTTCTACAGCAGGGAGGCGGAAAAAGCAGGGGTGGAGGGAGAAGAGTCAGCCCTCACAGCAGTTTAAGAGCTCTTTCATGTTGTTGTTGCCACAGGTTCCCGTGACTGGCTTTAGCTGATCTCCTCTCCTCTGACATTGCTGCCTGTTGAGCTGGGGAGCGCAAAGGAAGACTAATCACTGTACACCTCGAGCTGCCTCCTGCAGTAAGCCCTGGCGTTTTATCAATGACGGAGACAATCGATACCTGGGGAGGAAAGAAGTTTTGCCACCTGTCACCTGAGATAAAATGATCAATTTCCTAACTCTAGTACTAATGCTGGATTCAAAGCCAAGGGATAATTATCCCAGCTGGTTCTTAAAACAGTCTATGGATGACACTGATCGTGATTATTAAAACTGGTGTGAAAGGCATTATGGCATGCGAGTTCATTGGGTCTATTTATAGATTAATTTTCCTCTGTTTATGGAGTCTTGTTGAATTCAGGAAGGGATAGGAGTTTTCCCTTGTGAGAAGAGCTTCCCCTTTTCCTAGTAGGTATCATTACTTGCTAGATGCATAAATTGGCAAACCTTTCACACTAATGGCAAACGACAATAAAACAGTTGGTGGTTACTTAACAATTCACTTTATTTATTTATGGCTGAATAAATAAAGGCTGTAGTGAATCAGCTTTGCCAGCGTCACATGGGGACTGAGAAGATGCTGTTTTCTAACATTTTGAGGGTCACAGGCTACCAGACAAAGCACCCCTACAGCCTGAGCTCTGCTTTCAAGCATTGCTTATTGCCTTCAAAACCAACATGTTCATCAGATCGTTTCACCTCTTCATTAGTAGGCAAAGGAGCCTTAAGAAATTTTGAGTCACTGTTAGCAGCAGCAGAGTGAAATCATGCTGTATTGCTAAAGCTTTCCTCAGTGTGACTTTGGACAAATCTCAGAATATTGAACTTTCTGGGGAAGCAAAAAATAATACTCTGGGCAGAAACAATAATAAGGATGAGAATTTTTTTACCATAAATTAAATGTGACTTTATTTATTTTTGGCTTATCAAATATAAAAGAGTTCAGTGACTCAGTAAACCCAGACCTGTGATTCTTTTCTCTGCCACTCTCTGAAAATTGACAAAGTTCCTTAAACACCTCCACTTTTATTTTAGCCTTAAAGCCTTCCAGATACTAGGAAGCTACAGGGACCTCGGGTACAGGTTTCATACATAGGCCTGACTGTGACATTCAGCCAGAAGCACTCCTGCCTCAGCATCCTTAGCAATGCCCTCTGTTAGGCAAGCTGTACCTCAGACTGCGTATAAATACCTTTTAGCAAGACCTCTGTTGGTTCAGCAAACGCCGGCAAATGCTCTTCACATTTTAAAATGGCCACCAAGGGCTGGTGAGGAGAACAGCTCCATCAGTTAGCAGGGTCACCTGTTACATGATAAAGCCAAATTCAGTTCTTTTCTCTGCTCCAGAGGGTCTGAAACTTCTTTCCCATCTCACAGCAGTCACCCTAACTGCTTCACTGCCACCCATGAGTCAAGATTCATGTGGGACTGACAGAAACCGAGGATGCTACTGGAGAGCAGCAGGGAGCTCAGGTGTCCTGAAAGGGGTACAGGTTCTCATCGCCACGGGAAGGCTTGTTGTGTGTGCTATAACATGCATTTATTGTCCAATGGCTACTTGACGACCAAAAATGTTAGGAATCTCAGAAATGGGGAGCAGAATTCCCTCCTTTGCCAGAGAGAGCCTTGTCACCTGCTCCCAGTGTTCTTGCAAACTACCTCTGGTCCCAGCGGACCTTGAACATTTCCTGAGGCTGTTCCCGGTGGGATGTGAGGCTCCCAGCTCCTCTTGCTTGTCCCTGGGTTCCCGCCGGCACCCACCACTGGTCATACACATGTGGATTCCCACGTGTGGATCTCCACAGCAAAGAAAGGAGCTGAGCCAGTGCTGTCTCTTTTTAAGGAAATTCTAGACACTATTGCATAAAATTACATTTCTGTCTTTTCTTTTTTTTTGTCAAATGTTTAAGAAAGTTGAATCCTTCATTTTTTGTCTATTTGCAGAGACCTTTACTTTAGTACAGTAAAAGGCAAAAATTTCTAAATCACATTATTATTAAACAAAAAACAAAGGAAAGAAAGACATTACCTTGGAGAGATAGAAGGGACTTTATCCTCTTCATCTCAGTCATATTATTTGCTTGCAATGAAGGTTTTGACAGCTAAGATAACATGTGGATAAAACAGCAGGTGTGAGTCAGACCTTTCTCCAGATTTCATCCTGGAGAGAAGAACAACTACTATCAAGTTTATTTTAAAACAAAAGATAGGAGGATTGGTAAGAAAAACTAAATAATGAAGATTTTTTCATTAAAACGTAAAGGTACAGTACAAGTTCAAAAACTTACAATGTAAAAATATAGATAACCCCTATCACCTTAACTAAATCTGAAATCAATCAATGCTACAAATCTAATTATCCTGTCAAAATGCCCACTCTTTATGACATAAAGTCTATGTTGTGGCAATGGAAGAAAATTAATTGTATTATTAATTATGTTCTTCTTTTTCAGTTATGCAGCAATGTCTGTGTTTCAAACATTTTGTGAATATGTTACTATTTAATAAATACTTTTCTCTCATATGTATCTATGCAGTGCACTGAAAAGATTTTTAAATATTTTAGGGGTTTTAAAAGGTTGTTTTTACACTTCAATTTCTTGTTGGGCTGACTTTTAAATTGTTTGGTTTCGAGTATAAACATAAAATAACAATGAGAATGGCCAAACTGTAGTGTAGCCACTGAAATGTAATGTGAAAGAAAATGACATGGTAAGCTCCAGAAACAAAGCGTAGACTGCCATTACCGGTTCTCTGGATTTAAATTATAACAACATAATGCAATCAATAGTTACTCTTGTGTAGAAGTCAAAATTACGTTTGCTTTTTATGAGGGTGGCTCTTTCCTTGCAAGCAGCAGGGTAACCCCACCAGAACTTCAAAAACCTTGCTAAAATCTGTCGCTGCTGCTGTCTTTAGAGCGACATGCAGTGGCAGCACAACACAACGGAGGTAGCATATGACAAGGAGATGGCATGTAACATATCTCTCTCCACATTTTTTTTTTTAATTACACTAAAATTAATTACTCTTTTCAAGCAGCCATAGACATGCACAGTATTTCTCTGTGGACTTTGCTACTATTCCCAAGCCTGCCAAGGTGATCCTTGACAGCTTGGGTTTATAGGAGTAAGTTACAAGCTTCTCCACACTGCCATCTTTACAAACCAATGCTGTTCTCGTGTTGTACAGTGTTGTCCTCTTAAAACTGCTTGGTACACAAACGTGCACACATGCATTCAAGTCTATCCAGCATTTTCTTTTGAGAACTTCACCAGCTAAAAAGCCTTAGCGCCACCACTGCAATGAGTGCAAAACCTTGAAATAATCTTATTAGATACTCAACTATAGTCAGAAGCTTTCAATTTACAATAAGCACATTAAGAAAGCTTTTTTCCAAAATCATATATTAGACTTGAGTCTACAAACACATGGTTTTGCTTAATCCTCATGTGCTCAAAGAATCATTCATCATAATCACATAACTAAATATACCTGAGATTAGGCTGAGCAGCTGACTTGGAATCAAAACCCCCCAAATTCATAAACCTGACTCTTCCTTGTCATAGCTTGTACAATTATTACCAATGAAAAGTAGCTTTGAAAAGGTTTGCTAGAATTTGTTTGATTTTTGAACACTGAAAATTGAAGTGGAATATCTTACCTGAAGGAAGAGTTTTCAAAATCTTAAAAGACAGTCATTCTTTTTTTATTGTTTATTTATATATTTATCTTGCTTTCTGTTACCAGGTACCAAATGACTTTATTGATTCTCTAATTCTGAACTTCTTTTTTTTTCAGGATCAAAACCGACAGCCTGCTCTAGGCAAACCTGCTTTAGCAGGGGGGTTGGACTAGATGATCTCTGGAGGTCCCTTCCAACCCTTGCCATTCTGTGATTCTGTGATTCTGTGAATGAGGTCAAATAGTCAGATTAATATGTCCAGCTGAAACCCTTTTATATAGCATTGAATCCTTTTGCTGAAACAATAATCTGAAAGACATCTGAGACCAGTTGCTACAGCAATATAGTTTGAGAGAGAGCCCTGTGTTGATGTTGTGCGTGTGGGGTAGAAATGCAGAGAGGAAATGAGCCAGTTTGTTTTTCCATGCACAGCAGGGACAGCCTGCACAACTGTAACAAATGAGCAAAAAATGTCACAGATTGGTAGCCAGTTGGAGGTGGGTGGAGGAGGAGGTGAGTGGAGAAGAAACAGGTCAGATCTGCACCGCAAAGTTGGGGGAAGGTGTAAGTAACAGCTAAATATATTCTAATTATCTCGTCAGCTAACAGGGAAGATACCAAGAAGAGAAGGGCATTACAGAAATGCGTTTCAGCTCCCTAATTGGACCAACGCCTCTTGCTTGCTCCTCTCACCTCCTCAAACCAGCTCTGGCAGCCACCTGGCAACCCAGTTCAAAGCCTTCACAGCCAGACTTCACTAACTTCAGAGGTTTTCTGCTTGAGACTAGAAGATCGCAAGCAGGACAAGTTTTCTTGGTTAGTGTGAGTGGTTGTCTCCCTTCTCTCCATTTCCCCCACTTACCTTTGAAAATATACGTTCAGAGGTATTCATTGCCCTTACTTGCCGACAAAATGGTGCCACTGTCATCTTTCTGGATGTGAAAGAAAGAGAATGAAGTGTGCAGTGGCATCAAGGGTCTCTTCCTGGACTGCTAAGAACTTCTGTTTGATGCAGTAAGTTTGTTTCGGTCAGAACACAAACTTGTCATCTTTAATTTCTCCCACGCAATGGCATTCACACAAGCTGTGACTACACAGACTCACACTTTTGAAAGGCTCCCACTGAGGTGAAGCTCGGGAAAACAGGACAGGTGGAAATTCAAGAAAAACTCATGTCCAAAATAATGTGGGTTTTTTAAGTTAGGCAAAGCTTGAGGTATTAGTATCAGTCTTATAAGCTAGGAAGTGATAATGAAGCGAGGAAGAAAGGTGTTTCCCTAATACAAAGTTCCTTTTTAATTGTGTGATTGATTGCAAAAGCAAAATTATTGGAAGGTGTAAGGGGGCAAAGAGAGAAACTGCGACTCAGCACCTTGGCAAAGAAAGCCTTTGTAGGATTGGGGATCCTGGACTCCGTAGGGAATTCTGACCTATGTCCAAGTGTGGTGGAGAAACTCAGATAAGCAAAACGTTCGTAGGGACATACGTGGGTTTGCCAAATATCTGAATTTGTTACCAGCCACTAAGCGTGTTTGCTGTTTATGTTTCAGTCTAATCACAGTCTATGCATCTTCATGTGCCTTGAAGAATTAACTATAAACCAACAGCACTTGCAAGCTTTGGGCTTACAAAGAGAGTGCTAGATAGAGGGAGTTTCTATGGGATCAGAACTGGCCCTATAGACTTAACTCTTGGGAATTTGTTCCTCAATGGCTATAGTTTATGCTACAATGGATTAACACAGAAACAGTGAAACTAGTGCTGGTTTTCCTTTATAAGCTGTGCTGTGAAGTTCAGAGGATCAGGAACGACTTCTTAAACAGTTAGGTCTTCCCAGGTAGGGGTTGGAGGGTTATTAACCTTGTCAGCATTTCCAATTTAACCTGCTGATGTCTGAGCCAGCAGGCACTGAAATCGCTCTGGTCTCAGCCACAGGGGACAGCCTACAGCATGTTGAGCTGGGAGAGGTCAACTGTGGCCATGACAAGCACCGGGGGAGGATGTGGTGCCAGAAGATCATATGCTGACAGCCGGGGCGATCACAGCAGGGGCTCCTGAGTAAAATGGATGGACAAGGATCTGATTTTAGGTTTAGCCATCTTGGTCTGTGAAGTATGTCAGAAGTAAGCCCCTGGACTGCAAAAAAGGCAATGGCTGGTTATCCTGCTCTAGTTTCCAACCATGGCTGGGAGATCGCTGCTTTGTTTTACTCAGCTTGTCAGCTCTGAGTACTGAGCTGCCTGCTGGCCAGGACTATTTCCCTCTCTCTTTTTTCTTCTCCTGTATGTCACCTTTTAGCAACACTTGGCTGCCTAAGTGATGTTAGTCTGGACTTTTTTGTCATGGGGCCACTTTTGTGCTCACCCATTAGAAAAGAGGCTGACAAGAAGACCAAGTATCTGCAACCTTGCTTCATCAGTTCGGAGGCACCAGTGTGAACTGTCGTAAGAGGCAGCTCTGAAGCAGGCTGCAGTGTTCAGATTGTAAAAGCAGAGAAGATCAAAGAAGTAAAACAGCTTCGTGGATTATCTTTTATAAAACTTATAAAGCAATTGCTTCTTTTTACCCCTAGTTTGACTCACTTGTTCCAGTTCCATCACAGTTTAACAAATGTGCCTTGGATGAGCCTCCTGCTACAGACTGACATGTCACTGAGAAGATGGAAATCAATTGTGCAAATCAGTGTTCAAGGCTAAAGCTGCAACGTATAAGCAGCAAGAGCTGCTTGTACTACTCTTATCTGTGCAACATCATTTTAGCAATACAAATAATTGCAAATGAGAATTATCTTAAGCCAGTTTTACTGTCTGTTACTTAGTTCAATGCTACTAAGCTCAATCTGTTTTCATCAGATAATGTCAAAGATAAGGAACACAAAGAACATGAACAATTAATTGTCAACACTTTTCAGAGTAACTTTCACAAGGGTTACCAAGTGATAATGAAATGTAGGTAAACACACCTTTTTATGCAAAATTATGGAGACTCACTACTTTGGCAAAGGAGCATTTGAGAGAGGATCAGATACAGACTGCACTTACTCGGGCTACAGAGGAGCGGATCCAGAGCTAGATCCAGGCTACCCTTAGTGAAGATGCTGAGTAAATGCGTCTAGCTGTGTTTGGTGTCTCACAGGCACCAGGCTGATTATAAAACATATTTTTATTTCTGCACACTCAAATAACTTTAGAATGACTTAAAAAAAAGATAACATTCTAGAGGAAGTTGTGAGTTTGATACATACAAAATAAACAAAACAAACAAATCTTTTTGACTGTTTAAGGTTTGTCTGGTACCATGGATTCATGGAATCACAGAACAGCCCAGGTTGAAAGGGACCTCAGAAGATCATCTGGTCCAACCTTTTGTGGGAAAGGGAGCCTAGATGAGATTATCTAGCACCCTGTCCAATCACATCTTGACATCCTCCAATGGAGACTCCATCACATCCCTGGGGAGGTTGTTCCAATGATTGATTGCTCTCACTGTGAAAAAGTTCTTTCTTATGTCAAGATGCAACCTCTCCCAGTGCAACTTGTACCTGTTGCCCTTTGCCTTCTCCATGTGGCTCCTTTGTATCCACCCTTTAAGTACTGGAATACTGTGATGTGGTCCCCCTGAGCCTTCTGTTCTCCAGGGAGAGAACTCCTTCAGTCTTTCCTCAAAGGTCAGGTTCTTCAACCCTTTGATCATAGTCATAGCGTTCCTTCGACCCCCTCCAGTCTGTCTGCAAACTTCTTGAACTGTGGGGCCCAGAATGAGACAGTACTCCAGGTGCAGCTTGGCAAGGGATGCGTAGAGTGGGATGATCACGTCTCTGGGGATGCAGCCCAGGATCAATTTGCCTCCAGCTGCTGCAGCAGCACACTGCTAACTCCTGTCAGCCAACTCCTAGGCGCAAATAGGGTGAGATTAGAAGCCCGTACTGACTGTAGAATAACTCATATATTCCAATGGCTCTGGTTAGATACAAAAATAGATAATCACACTTCCACTCACATAATGCGTGCACATTAGTTATCAGTTATAATGCAGGAGAAGATAGTTTAGCATTCCAAATCCCACCAGTAAGTAGTTCATCTAATTCCGTATTTTGACTCTCCAGGGAAAAAAAAAGAGGCATCAGAAAATGACCGATGAAATTTATTTGTCCTTCAAAGGAAGTTCTTTCTAGTGGAAAGATTTTTTTTTTACCCTCAAGTAAATAAAAATGTATGCTACTAAGTATTATATGTAGGAAGTAAATTATCTTCCTGTCTGTTGTGAGCTTTCAAGGCTTTCAAAAAAGTCTATCCCAAATTGAGGCAAGATTTTGGTTTCTCATTGTTAATGGAATGGCTAAACAATTGCCCTGAATGTTTTGTCTAGATTTCAGCTGGTTTTGTGTAATTAGTTGATATTTTCAAGATGAAACATTCTCTCAGTTCTTGCCAGTGGGATTGTGCTGGTTTCGGAACTCTTTCCAAAGATTCTTTCAATGCCAAGGAATTTCTTTAAGCCAACTTATTCAGAAATATTTTAGCTTTGACCACTGATATTTCCCCACAAACCATTGATAAACTTTCATGCCATCTGCAAATCACAGCCTGAAGAACACAAACTGTGAATTTTATTTGTAAGCATTTGAAGGATACAAGGGTATGAAAAAAACGTTGAAAATCAGATCAAGAAAACCTTTAAATGTTTGACAGCACTATTGATTTGCTGGACAATATAGGAGGTCTGGGTTGTTGCATTTTCAAGGGGTATCAGTACTGCTAAGCGATCAAATTTCTTTGTCTGTAGATAAGGAAGTAGATAGTGCAAGGAGATCCGTAATAACAATAAAATTATTTTGTTGGCACTGTTTCTGTAGCACTGTGCCTCTTTTAAATTATTTTATTGGTTTAACTGTTTGGCTTAGCTAAAAAAAAAAAAAAAAATCTTCCCTTGGGTTTCTCTGCTTGCCTGAAAGAACATAGCATCTTAACAAGTTCCCTGCTCCTGTTCCTTCTTTATTTACACAAAATAAAAACAGAAACAATTTTATGATTTTGGAAGAATACATGGGCCCTGTGACTCCCATTTTCACTCGTTGTTTGCCAGGTTTCCTTTTGTTCAACTTAGTCTGGTGTTTCCATGGACTGGAGAACTTCTGATGGTAGTGAAGCTTAATTTTGTATCATACCTCTTGTTTCTAAAGCACTTTGCAGTCTGTCTGTCTCATTTCATGTGCCCACACACAAACACAGAGCATCAGCCATCTCTAGTGGGAGGGTGACAGCCACACAAGCCAACTGGTAGCCAGCCAATGCACTGCATGGCAGTGGGAAAAGGGAATATTGGCCAAGGACGTCACATCAAACCTTCCTCTCCAGAGTGTGCCATGGGATTTTCAATATCCACAAGGAGCAGATGTCTTTTATTTCTAAACATAAAGAAGAGGAACATGCCAAGAACATCGGTTAGTGGAAGGAGGGGCAATGCCAGCTTGTCAATGGTCTGGGCTAGCAGTCTTCCAAAAGAGAAACAAGGCAAATAATTGGAGCATAAAAACATTCACTTTTGTCCTTGATGAACAAGCTAAGAAGACCAAAGATAGGAAGAAGCCATCACCATAATGTGCAGTGGGAGATAGACAGCTTTGCAGGCTATCTGAGGGTGCTCAGGCAGCAGGCTCCATAAGCCCCAGAATTCAAAAACTACCTCAAAAAGCTAACTTTGATACAGCCACAGAAAGGACGGATATATGCAACCAACGCTAATGTGCCTCAGGATTGGATTTCATGCTTCTGCACGACTGACATTAAGCAGCTGGCCTATACTGTACACTAGCATGCTGTGAGTGTTCCCAGCAGAGGGTCTGATCCTCCATGGTAACGCTCTTCAGGGAGCTCTGGAAATGCTTTAATTATTAAAATGAATAATTCCTACCAACACATTTAATTGGAAAATATTACATGTTTAAATGTGCACTAATGGAAGGGCTCTGAAAATCTAACAATATAATAGAGTATGCTGTTTGAAGTGAATTCTAGCAATATTTTTTCAGCCAATAACACTATGCATTATTTATCCTATCTCTTTTTAATCCTATCTGATAGTTCATATGAAGAAGGAATCACTGGAACCTCAGAGATAAAATGCAAATCTGTGAATCGCCCCCTGTGAGCTTAACCTGCCACCACTACCTCATCCGCCTTCCTTGCTTCCTGGCCCCAAGTTTCCAAGGAAATAGCTCAATGAATTTATTGCTTCAGTATAAACTAACCCCCCTGTTTCTTCCTCAGCACCGGGAGGACTGTGCAAGGCAACGAATTACAAGGAACACTTGTTGCCCAGGTGTGTTCCCACAGTCTGACAGAGACCGGGCACATCCGAAGGCAAGAGGAGGCCAATGTGAATGCAGACCAGTGGGAGTCACAGGGGGAGAGGGCATAAAACAAGGCCTCAGGGCATAAACATCACCCAGGCAGAGGAAGCAAGGATAGGTGTGAACAGGGATAACCAAAGGCGTCAGAAAACATATCCATGAAGAAGCAGAGGTGTTAAACGTGTTAAAGACATGAAGCAGTGGCACAGAAGGATCCTACCTGAAGCTGCTGAGCCCTTTTTAGATTAAGTGGCAAATACACAGTTTCACAGCTGGAGGTGTCTAAACTAGTGAAATTGCATATTGTCGTGGGGAATGGGCATTCAGAGAAGGATCTGTGCCTCCAGATTAAGTTCTGCCAAGACCAGAGCCCACAGTGAGCATTTTCAAAGGGAAGGACTCATTGGACGTATTACAGTCTTGTAAAGCGATATAACTGGCAGGCTTTGTCTGATCTAATCTAAAAAGATTATGCTAATATGAGTCTTCATATTTCTTTGCATATTCTTTTCTGCCCCAGAGGGAAAATGCGTTACCTCCTGGATATATGCACAGTGGAAAAATTGAGAAGCCGCTTTCATCTGAAAGTTACACTCTCTCCCTCGAAGTCTAGTAGAAACATAAAGAGACGCAGGAAAGGAGCATTCAAGACTTTTTTTCAAGAAACAAGGTCAACGAAAGAGCAAAAGTCAGAGTATATTTTGAAAAAAAGATCTTTGTATTGAAAATGACATCTATTATTTTAACTGAGACTGAGCAGGACCCATAGGTAACAGTGTAAACCCATTTTGTTCTGAGTGGTTTCTGGGATAAGCAACAACAATCCTGTTTGAGCTCTTGCTCCTCATCTCAAACTGGACCCGTAGTTTGCCACGTTTTTCTCCTCATGGTGACACTAAAACAAAATTGTGGAGATTTTCCGATTTACTGCAAATATGACACTTGTCAGTTCTGCGTCTTTTCTGTCTTCCCCCCCACACCCGCCATACATATTCATTAGCTGCAGGAATGCCTTGAGAGTAACAAGTTTTCCCATGTAGCTGCTGGAGATTTCACACTCCTGGATTCTAAAAAGGGAGGTTTTGTAGCTATCTTCTCCTCCCAAAAGATCAAACACAGCATAGCACATAGCAATCTTGGGAAGGGAGCCAGCAACCCTTGACATACCACGGACATGTTGGGCCTGTTTGGGATTACAGAACTCATGAGCATCACACTATTGGCACTAATTAGTGAACAGCCCCACAGCAGTGCACAGATGAAATGCAAGCATGCCCAGGGCTCTGGGATTAGCACAAGCCCACCTGTTCCTTCAGATTGGATTCTGCCGTAATACTGCATCTTGTCTGCGGTTTGCCTATTCTTATTAACAGATCCCCTTTGATTATGTGTTTTCTGCCCAACAACTTTGTTCAACATTTAATGTGCTGTGCTTCCTTCAGTAAACTGCTTGCACTTTGGAATCTCTTGTGACCATTTCTGCTGAGTTGGACATTAAAATCCAGCTCCCCGAAGGAGTCTCTGATAGTTACACAAAGCTGTATTTAACACTTCCAGCTCATAGGTTGGGTTTGCAGCTCTGAGTAATTTATAAATTATAATCAATCACACCAACTCTCATTACATTTGAAAACCATACCAAACCAAAACAAAAACTCAGGCAAGGATCTTTTCCAGCTAAGAAATATAAATGACAGGGGGGAAAATGGCTCCTATAGGAAAAGAGCAGAGTGTCTGCAGACACTTCAGTGTTTTCAGGCTGCTGGACTATGGGTAGAGCAGGAGCTGGAAACACAGTTCTAAGTCACACGGAGAATTTCTGCAGGACCCTTAACGCTTGCTGGAAGACACCATGTGGGTAAAGAGAGGCAAGCGAAAGCTGTGGCACCCTGCTGGTGCACATCACAGTTTCCTGCCCACATGGTGAACTGTCTAGACGATTCTGGAAAGCAGGTTTTTCACTCAGGCCTCCAGAGATACAAAAGACAGGGGCTTTTGGCTTCGCCTGTTACTCTTGAGATGTTTTAATATATAAATTTCACTTTCTCCACCAGACAGCCGGGTTCTGAAGTTCATCAGATGTAGCACGTGACTCAAAGTCAAACACTGCAGCCCTGTTGTGATTGAACTAGGTGAAAACTGCTTTCTTTAGCAAGCCTAAACTTCATCAGTACTCTTCACATGACAGAGGGTGTCCTAGGAATGCTCACAAATGTTAAAAAAGACACAAGAAACATAAGATTAACCTAATGCAGGTGAAAGTCTTTTGATGCTGTGTAAAGTATGATTGCACATAGAAAGATATTTTTATGAGTTAAATGTTACATGAACAGTTGGCAATTTCAACTACTATTGAAAATAACAGAAGTTTTAATGTTACAGGTTAAGCAGAATAAATACCTTTAATTTAAGATAACTTTAAGACGTGATGTAGTGTCTTCTATGGAGCCAGAAAGCTGAAACACAAAGAGTTTCTGCCCAGAAACATCTACTTTGAAATCAAATCTCTGTTTCTAACAGACACGCCTAGCTAAAACTTTGCAACTGGCATGTAGCTCATATCTATAATGAAAAACAAAAAGCAAAACCCGTGTCACAGGAGAGCACAACATTTAAATTACTCATCAGCAAAGCAGAAATTTATTTAGATGTGATGAACATCCTCCTCACTTCTTTTATCTTTGCTGTTCTAAAAGCAGATAAGTCTTGATGGCAAAGTCTGGCCAGGCTCTGAGCCAAAAGATACTATCTTTTGACATCTAAAGCCTGATGAAAAAGGTAACTATAAAATAATCACGTTGAAATCCACTTTATTTCCAAAGTTAAAACCATCACATTATCTTCAGCTGCCTGCTCAAGTTAACTACACAGAGTAAAGTGGGTCTGAGTGTTTAGATGAGGTAGTGTAGTTGCACGCTGAAGGGATGGCAAAAACTGAGTCTTCCCTAGTTTAAAAAAAAAAAGTGAGGTGCAGCTGGACGGGTTTTTATGGAGAAAAGGCTGAGCAGGGAGCTGAGACCTAGAATTGCAACTAAGTTTTGGAGAGGTTCAAAATAAAACAGGAGATATCCTCAGACTTAGTCCTGAATGAACACAAGCAATAATTTTGTTGGTAGATGTTTGGGTTTTTTTACATTATGGTAACACAGTTTTATAAAAGGTATAACCCAGCAGTCTTCCTGGGGGTTGCAAAGTTGATGGTGAAGTTGTTGACAGAAAAGTGAGAAGGATTTTTGAGGGTTTTTTTTACACTTGGATTGCATCCCAGCTTGACAGTTTAATTTCCCAAGTTCAAAGAAAATCGTATCAATATTCACATATGCCTTTCCCCATCCCTGTATCTTTGGCTTGAGGCTGTCAAGCCACTTCAGCATGTCGTCTCACAATCTCTGCCTAACGTTCACTCTTCATCAGGAGGGAGATCGCTCTCTATGCTGCTCTGAACACTTTGAGATGGCACGGAGAAAATGCATAACAGATGTACTGAAAGATCAAGGCTTTATTGTGGTTTTAAAAACCAGCGTTGCATTCTTGACATTTGTTTTACCTGCCCTGCTGGCTGACAGCTGGGGAATGCTGATAATTTTGGGTCATCTTTAAGCTTCGCCCGTTTTCTTAGCTATCTAAACAACAAAACCTTAGCATTTGTTCTAGCCTGCACTTTCTCATTATTAAAAAAAAATACAGAAGTATGGCAAAGAAAAATGCATTTTTGAGTCTTTTTTCTGACCTTCATGGGAGAAACCAACAGATTGATTAAATGCACAGTGCTTCTTCCACACATGGCCTTAAACTGGCTTTCCCCCAACACTTGCTTGCACCTGTGTCAGTTTCAGCGAAAACTCCAGGCTGCCACCGCACCCCTTCCTTTCTTTAAGGCTAGTTAAAATATTCCAGCTGAGATTTACTTTAAAGGTGTGTCCTTTCTCGTAAAAAGTTGCAACAATCTTAGGCAAACAGAAGAACAGCAGGCAGGAGGAATTCTTTAGCTAGCCAATGTTCCATATTTTATTTTCCAACAGAGAATCTTAACAATCACCCATTGCGTTGGAAAGCCACATGATGATAATATAAATTCACTGATGCAAGCCAAAGAGCTACAAACCTTTCTAAATCAACATAAACATATCCCCAAATTCAAGTGTAGACCAGCTGACATGCGTTCCCTCTGTTTTCCTAGGAGCCTTGCCCAAGGCTGGTTGCGCTCAGAGCCACGGGTGAGTGTGAAAGATCAGAGAAGGGCTGGGGTTCACTGCTGCAAGGCAGCAACCACCCTCTGCAGCCAGAGACCCTGGCTTCTTCCTTCGCTCGTGTCAGTGGAGCTGTTTCTCCAACGCTACGTTTGTATTGCCACATGGGAAGGGAAGGCCATCAATGCCTGTTGAGTGACCTACCAACCTTACGGTAGACATTTCAGAAACTGATAGTCCTGTTCTCAGAACATTTTTCTGGTCTATGAGTTTCTGTGCTTGCAGAAGAACTTGTCTGGAGACACGGGACAGTCTGTGCTGCTGAAGAGCACCCCAGGGTTTGGGATTCAGAAGTTCCATCTTCAGTATGTGACAAACCTAAGTTTGTGTTTTACGGGGAAAACCATCATACACTTCTCTGCTTCCACTTCTTCATCAGTTAAGTGAAAGGCAATACTAATTACACATTTAAAAAGGGCAGATTAAGAATTAGTTATTTGGGTGCAGAATTGTAAACAAGTTATGTAATTCATATGTCCTAAAGACTGTTATGTTTGGTATATTTGTAAACATACAGAACATAGTGTAAAAACTAAACCACCCAATGTACTTCTACTAAATTGCATGTACTTAAGTATTAAAGGGCACTTACTGCACAGCCTGTTCCCCACAGAAATAAGAGAGCTGAACCAATTATTTATATAAAATGCATAGCCATCATTTGCACTCTGTATCCCAACATCATATATTAGCCCTCCTTCCCTATCACCAAGGGTTGTCTGAACAATAGTAGATTTTGATATTATGAGAGTAAGCAAACAAAATAATTGAAATAATAAATTAGGTAATAAAAAGGATCAACATGGTAGTCTTGTGGATGATCCATAACACGAAACACTTTCAAAAAGAGGTTGAAAATGTTTAGTGCCCTGAGCTGTTTGACTAAAACTGGGTGTTTGTACTGGGTATTTTATTTTGTATAAAGGGAACTACGGAATAATAATATTTTAAATATTTTTTTAAAAATATAGAATTGGTTGAGCAGTTCTGAATTTCAGTTACACTAATATTTTTCCTAAAGACAGGACTTCCTTAAATTCTTAGTGTTTTCAACTGGAGAAGAGGTGCACAAGACCTAACTACACTAAAGACTCTACTACTCATTTTGTGACTACAGGAGCAATTTTTCTTCCCAGAACTAGCATGGGAGTAGTGTTTCTTTATAAAGTAATTTTAAATTCTTCAAGCAAAATGTGTATATTAACAGATTAAAAACAAAATAGCTAGTGTTGGCCAAGAAAACCTATCTGGGGGTGCTCTCTCCTTTGACCCTGGAAAGTTAACTTCTGTTGTCACTTCTCAACAGAGCCAGACCTTTGTATGGCTCACATACTTCATTTTCCAAACTGCATAACTGGTAGGAAATACAATCCCTTGGATAGGCAACATGACTCACTCATGACCTTTCACTTTTTTCCATTCTTTTAAAATCAGAAATTCACTTGCAAAGCACCTCTTGTTTTGATAACGCAATTTAAATTGATCTTTCAAGCAGAGAGGAGTCTGGACCAAGATTTTAGGAGCCATCTAGGTGGCATGTTGTATTTTAATGGCAGGCACATGTAGACTCTTACATCCAGACCTGCAGAAAGGTATCACAGGACCTGCAAACTCTACAGGGTGAGGTTCAGTGCTCCTCAGCAGGAGGACACCGTCCATGGCTGAGACAAGCAGAGAAGCCATCCTAACCCACCACCAGCGTGCAGGGCAGTGAAAGTTTCCAGAGGGTCTGGCATTAGGTGGAGGAGTGCATCCCTCAAGAAATGCCAGCTTGCAGATGTCTTATTGCTCATCTGTTCTCAGGGCAATGTTTCTGCATCTCAGAAATGAGAGGACATTTACAGCCAAAATGTTAATGGAGTTTTTTCATTTAAGCTTCAAATTAATATTTGGAGATAGATGGAACAACATAGTTGATAATGGATTCATTAACAAATTAAGCTGCTACTGAGTCTGTCTAAGAAAGCATTTAACAAGGAGAGAATGAGTCCTTTATAACTATTTAATAACATCTCAAACATAATTCTGTACACTAATTACAGGTACTTACCTGTTTCTGTACAGAGTCAATCAATTTTGTATAATTTCAAGAACCTTCCCTCCCACTGCAGAAATATTTTATGGCTATGGAGGACTTGGAAAAGACAGTTTGTGATTGAGCAGAAGGTATCCGATTCACTCTGTGTATATGCTAATAAAGGTTATGAAGATCACCGTAATTTATTTAAAAGCGTGTCAGAATTTGTGGCCTCTGCGGGTTCCATGCTGTTATTTCTCTCCTGTTTGCACCCTCTAGTACTAAAAAATCTGCGAATAAACTAGCACAATGAGAGAGCAACTGTGTCATGACCATGTTATGCGTATAAATATTTACACCATTTATTTTACAATTGTGGGTTCTTCTGATTAAATGATTAAAGAGGACCGAGGTCTAATTACAGTCTGAAAATGGCTCAGCCTGCTCCAGAGTCTAGTCACAGGCTAGTGGATGCTCCTGGCACTATAGCTCATGTAGAATAAAACCACAGAGGAGGAAACTATATGATGCTTGTGAAAATACAGGTGTTTTGCATCAAAAATCAGCTAACAGAAGAGAACAAACAGTTGGATCCGCAATGAGGATCTGCCACAGAATATTCTGCGTAAAAATTCTGTAAATCTGGAAATGTTTCAATGCAGGGAGACACATTATCAGGCATTTGTCTTAGGATATTTCTATTTTATACTCAATTTATTTTGAAGCTGCCACCTTTTATTTTTTCCCCACAACAATCATAGATCCTTTCTCCTGCCATCCATAAAATGACTTAAGATGCCTAACGTAACGTCAAAGCAGAGCTAAAAAGTCAAAATAGGAAAACTCACTCAGCACTCCAGTTGGAAAGGCCAGACTAGGAAACCTCTGGAGCCAGCAGCATCCTCTGGAGAAAGCAAGCCGTCATTAGAGGGTGCGGGCGAAGCGAGGGGAGGGAAGGGAAGGGGTGCAGTGAGAAGGGGTGCAGGCTGCGCCATGGGCCTCCCATCCCTCGGGAGGGGACAGGCAGCAGCTGAGGAGGGGGCAAAGCCCCGCTCAGCAGGGATGAGACACAGACTGGGGTGAGGGGTTAGGGGGACCGCTGGGGGCTGCTGCCATAGGCGGGAGAAGCACTTGCAGGCGCTGGGCCAAACGGAGCAACGGGAAAATGAGGAATCAGGCAGGGACAGAGAGGTGAGCAGCTAGGGAAGCCCCCCATAAAGGTGCTGAGTAGGCAGGGCTACCTGCTTCAGACCTAAAATGGGCTAACTCATGCTTTGAGACAAAGGCCAAGCATCATGGTTAACATTAAAGTTAAAATAAATAAAATTAAATTAAAAATAAATTAAAGTAAGAAATAAAATAAAATAAAATAAAAACCAGAGGAGCCTAAAAGGACATTCTATTTTAAATCCTTGTAGCCTAGACAGAATTTACTAGCTAGCAGAAGGCAGGGGACACTGTTTCTTAAAGAAATACAAATGAAACTACATGCTTTCCTATTCAAAGAGTACCTCTGGAGGAAGAGAACTTTCACTTTCCAGGGAACCAAAGCTTTACTGAAAGAGAGGAGACATCTTTTCGCGGTCACATTGACTTCAAACAGGACTGTGTCCCAGAGTGTTCATGTTCTCCTTCCTCCCAAAACTATACACCAGTCCCCACAAGCTTTGCCTCATATACCTAGACTACCATAGCTGCTATTTACTTTCTTACAGTTGATATCTTCAGGAAACCAAAACTTTTTTGTGCATTAAGATGCAGCTGTGATTATCAGTATAATACAGTAAAATTAAAACAAGACAGTGAATGCTAATCGTGAAATAGTGCATGCAGCTTTCTAGATGGTGTTACATTTCTTTCAAAGAGAGAGAAAAATAAGCCAAAACAAATTTTAAAAGTTTACCTACAGAAGAATTGGACTGCTAATATAACTCTGATTTCATGTTTATACTTCAACCTTATATCACATACTCAAGGCCTGAGTCCTTATAAGAGTTAATGATACCCACAAACCTAATTTGATGACTTGCATTCAGTGAAATGTTCTAAAAGTCATGTGCAAGTTAGCAATTCTTGCTATTTAAAAACTATTACAAAAAATAATTTGCAAATTTTGACTTATACTTCCACCCTTGAATACGTGCTCCTACTGGTTTTGGTGAGGTAAAGTTTTAAGCCTAGTTTAAGATTAGGCCTAATGGAAATTGTCATGCATATGCTACACTGCTGTCTTCACACAAGATCTCAAATTATATTATGAGCTTCTAAAATAGGCATAAGACTGAGCCAGAAGCCTGTGTTGAGCTGTATAGTTTAAGTATTTTGCAGTGTAAACATGTTCAGATTATCTAGAATGATAGTTCAATAGTTTCAGCACAAGGTGCCAAGTTTTCAAAGGGTTTCCATAGCTGCACCTGCAATATTTTTAAGGCATATGTTTGTACGTGAGGGAAAAGGATTGAATAGTCAGACATATATGTGTGTGTGTCTGTATGTGTATGTGTGTGTCTTTTCGTTTATATAAAACCAGGTTGTTATACTCCAACCAAGAAAAATTAAGATGAGCCTTCCAAAATTCAAACCAGAATGACTCTTTTTATTGTTGGATAGCAAAGTGTTTCACTTGTAGAAATATAAGCACTACATATTTTGCATCCTGGGACATATCTAAGCGGTACTGAGACTAATTGCTCCAGCACAGGCCAAGAACATACTGGGCAGCATTAGCAGGAGCACAGGCACCAGGCTGAGGGAAGGGACCCTGGGGCCCCCTGCACCAGAGAGATGTCCATAAACCAGCAGTGGAGGTCACTGATGTGCTTAGGGGGCAGGAGCACCTGGCACACAAGGAGGGGCTAGGGGAGAAGCGTTGTTTCAGCCTGGTAAAGAGAAGAGGAAACAGAGGGCTGATATAATCACAGGACAGAAGTTGGGAGGCTGGAGGGGCTCCAGGAGACCTCTATTCCAACCCTCTGCTCAGTCAGGGCTGGCTCGAGCAGCTTGCTCAGGGTTTGTCACATCTGTAATACCTTCAAGGGTGGAGGTCCCATGAACTGTCCACAAAACTTGGCCCCAGACCACCTTTACGGAAAGATTTTTCCTAGTATCTAATGGGAATTTATCCAGCTGGGCCATTAGGTGGTTGTAGACAGCACTAAGGTGCTTCCTTACCCTTTTCTTCTTAAAGCCAAGAGGAATTCAGTGGGTCTTAATAACATGTACAAGGACTGGAGGTCCCTCTTACCCTAAACTTGTCTTTCTTCCTAACATGTCTACATAACCTTGGAGAGAGCAAAAAAGCCCTAAAGTCAGGCATGAACTTCTACTGTGAAAACTGTGAAACTTTTGTATCGGTTGGCAAATGCAGTAGGTCCTGCATCACAACTACATGTGCAGGTTTTTTCAGTGGGCCCATGCGAGCATGACCTTTATCAATCAAAACATTCCACTTTTGCACAGGTCTTTGCAAACTGAAAGAGTCATGAAAGAACCGTATCTCCACCAGTATTTTTGCGTTTGGCATCAAATGTTTTTCTTACAAGTGTCTGGCATGCACCATTGCAGAACATCTTGAAGTTCATTAGTTTGTGGGTTTTTTTAAGGCTGATTTATGAATGTGTGATATGCCAACTCACGGGAAAACGATTATGCCAAAACAGGCTTCAGGCTGGAGCAAAAGGCTTACAGGGAGCACAGTTTTCTTTCTTGAGTGTAGTCAGTGAGGAGAGGGAAGAGCAGAATATGATCAGAGAAAAACATATGGGAATCTTTAGTGGAAGGCATAAAGGAAAATCACTATTTTTCAGTCAGGCCATTAAGGAAATGTATAATCTCTTTGCTCCTTCACCACTGAAGTGCTCTAAGAGGTAGACAGGAACTCGAAGGTGTGGGTAAGATAGCTGTACCTGTGGTCCCTGATAGGACAGAGAACAGAAGTATTACTACAAGGCTAATCTGTTAAATCTAGCCATTGGTGGCAGCAGCCCAGCATGTCATTTAATTCGATAATGAGTTTGAATGTGACAGCTTTCTGATGGATGCAGCTTATTTTGCTTCAAAAACCTTTATTTCTTTTCAAGGCTCAGGGCTGCTAAGCATGCTGTACAAATATAGCATATATATAAATTCTTACAAAGTTTAAGTAAGGCCTCTCACAAAAATGCTCTTCATGACAATTCACAGCAGTGGGAGAAAGTTGCTGTACAAAATGTGTTGAGACAGATTCCCATGCACAAAGGCATTTTGGCAGGGTCTGTGGCTGGTGATACTTATCAACTCTAATGGTCAAAGTTACTTACAGAGAAAAATCAGGCAAAAAAGGAGGGGGGCAGGGAGAGAGAGAGGGAGAGAGAGAGAAGAAAGTGCTGGGGTGTCCTCAGAGGAACACCCTCCCCAGTGTAGGTGTCCTCTCTCACGCAGCAGATGATATACCTCAAAACACTTTCCCATAGTAACACCAGGGGTTTTCATGGGGACCTGCCTGAAGTCCCTGCTGGCTCCTCGTGCTTCTGCTGCCCTTGCCGCTGGCAGGAGCCTGCTCTGCTGCGGGCAGGTGCTGCATGCCCGGCTGGCTGCTGAGATTTGTGCAGGCACGTTACTGGGTCTCCACATGAAAGCCAGAGCTGCAGCTGCAGGGTAGGGAAAGGGGGAGGAGGGGGGAAATGAATCTCATGCCATCAGCCACCACTTCCCATGAGAACCTGCCGTAACAATGGCACAGGGTTGGGCATGTGCGAGGCCATGGGACCAACAGCATATCACCAGCAGTGGGGGAACAATATGGGAAAAAAGCTGCACCGAAGGCTCTGGGAGCACTGTCCCCGCAGCCTGAGTGAAAGGGTACGGAGCTGTGGCATTCCCTTCCCATACGGCAGTACACATGTATCTCTGGAGAAACGGTTCAGCTGACATTAGCCAAGGAAGAAGCAGAAAGCAGCTGTGGGGCTGCAGGTAAGAACACCCCAAGGTTCTGAGCAGCAAAGCCACACCAGTGTCAGAAGGTAAAGGGGGTGGTTATGGTTGCTGCCATTAAAGCACACAGGGCTGTCTGCCTCTGGCATCCATGGAAATCAGTGAGGAACAAAGGGTACTCAGCCTATAAACCACTTCTGGCTTGAGCTTCATCATTTCCCTTTTCTTATTCAAATATCACAGCAGTGGCTTCCATCAGTGCTGCAGCTGATTAGGTTAGATTAACTTATTAGCAGAATGCTAGCACACATCAGCTACTGATACCACTCCTTTGAAATACTTATCTATTGCAAATACCTGTACAATCTGCAGTCCAACACTTTTGTCTGAAGGTCAGCTTTTAAGCACATAGGATGCACTCTTCTGCACAAGTTTATTTTGTGTCTAGGTCACTTTTGCAAAACAAGGGGAAAGGAGCAACAACAAAAATAAAAGATAAATACTACCGAGACAAGAATCAAAACAAAGGAGGAAAAAAGGAAGAATTATTTGTTCCATAAATTCCCCAGAACTAAATAGTGATAAGAAAAATTCAATTACTTATGAAGTCCAACATAAACAGGGGAAGTCGAATAGTGACATGCATGGTTAACTTGAGTAGCTTGAAGCTATTTGATGAAAAAATAAGTCTTGCTTCAAAACATTTTTTCCCCAAAAATCTCCATTCAAGATTTACTTACCTGATGCAGAGCTATGTGACAGAAAAGTTTATTTTCAGGAAACGGAATTTCCTCATCAATATGATATGTGATAAATGAGGATTAAGCTAAATAGAGACAAGCCTTCTGCACTAACAAGGTGATGAAATCAGAGCTTGGATACAAAAGCTTTCATGTAATTATCTCCCATGTAAGGGAGATAATTTCATGAATCTGATGATACTTAACTTGAGCAAATGAGGGCCCAGAAGAGCAGCTGTAGTGCATGCTCCATGTGAGCACTGAGAGCCAAAGTCACTGCCAGGATCCCACAAGTATTTGTATCTTTAAAGATATATCCATTTGCATCCATTTTTACTCTGTCTTGTGGACGGTATCTTAGTATCAGAAAGGTACCTCTTGCCTGCAGAAAATAACGTGTTTAAAAATGTTTGTATTGCAGTAACTACCCACTTAGTAGTTATCTCCCTGTAAAAGCAACCACCAAACTCTTGCCACAATATAGAACCAGCATTTGCAAAGCAAGAATGGCTAATTGAGAAATAGAGTTGTTACAGAGCAGCACATGCCAAAATGGATGCCTTTCCCCCAGAAAGGCTTTTTCAAAATGCCATTACTTCACCAGATCCTTCACAGGGTCACTGGGATGGGCTCCCCAGGGAAGTGGTCATGGCACCAAGCCTGTCAGAGTTCAAGGAGCGTCTGGACGATGCTCTGGGTCATATGGTTTAGTTTTAGGTAGTCCTGAGAAGAGTAGCGAACTGGACTCGATTATCCTCGTTGGGTCCCTTCCAACTTGAGGTGCGCTGTGATTCTATGATTCTGTGTGAATATGCCTGGAGATCTTCATGCCATCAGCTTTGCAGGGTAATAAAGCTAGGTCTTGAGGTAAACATAGTCAGCTGCTCTTGGCTATAAACTGTGTTTGAGAGCGTTTATAATACCATGTTGCCTGCTGGGTTAAACATGTTTAGATTGTAAACTAGTGGGTTTGAAGGACATACTTTTGTAAGCAGCCGCTGTTGGGCTGACTCAAGTTTTTTCTCTCCTCATCATGCCACACTTTTCAGGTCAAAGTTTCCAAGCCTCAGCCCAGAGAAGACTCTTTTCTTCCTCAACTAGTGTCCATATTCAATGGATTTTAATAAAGCCTTGATTGTCTTGTACCCTACTTAGACTAAGAGAAGCAAACCTCTGCTTGGAGAATTAAGTCACATGAAAT
The DNA here is from genome assembly GCA_023375905.1 of Nycticorax nycticorax. Taxonomy (NCBI): domain Eukaryota; kingdom Metazoa; phylum Chordata; class Aves; order Pelecaniformes; family Ardeidae; genus Nycticorax; species Nycticorax nycticorax. Next base: position 9,131,295 of record JAKFQP010000061.1, on the reverse strand, counting down.
CACAACATCCAGGGCCTGCAAACATTTGCTAGCATCTCAGCATTCAGAAAACAGGTATGCAATTTTCAGCTGGCTCCCTTTATATTACACAATGAGATGTATGTGTTGTCATCCAGGGGGTTTCTAATAGCTAGACATCGTGTATGTACACAGCAGCAGATGTTACAAAGATCTGTTATGAAAAGTACTGCTGAGTGGGCTAACCAAAAATCTGAAGAACTGTATTAAAGACTGGGAGAAGGAGAAGGGGGGGACCAGAAAGAAATGAGCAAGAATTGGTGTATTTGTGCACAAATTATAATGTGAAACCACAGCCAATGTTAAGTGTGAGGGGGAATCACTTTCACACCTATCAGATCTAAGTTAGGCAAAAGTGATTACAGAATAAATAATCACAATTTAATCACACCCTTGTACCACTTTTAAATCAAAACCTAGCCACCATCACAGAGTCTGCAATATTTGTAAAGGGAAGAACATTAAGCCCTGAAGGAGCCATTTAAACCATTTGCAAGGACAGAATCAAATAGGATTGATGGTTTAAATGAATTAGTATACTCAGAGTCATCAGCATAATTAGTGTAATTGATATGGACACTGGGAGAGAAGCTGCCTCTGCAGGAGGAGTGTGTAAGGAAATGAATGGGCAGAGGAAAGGATCTGATGGGGAAAAAATGATCACCTTTCTCTTTCCTGATGTCCCCGCTGTAGTCTCCTTGCCCCTCTCTTCTGCCCTGTGGGAGTCCACTGCTCTTTCGTTTGCTGATGGCCACAGCAGAAGCATGCCACAAGCATGCAGCTGAGGGGACATCTCATGGGCATCTGCTTGGCTATGAGGTGCTCCTGCCCTGGGGGCACCTGGACACCCTGCTCTGGCCCTGGGAGAGTCAGCTCCATGGCCAGCCCTGGTGGCCCATGCCACTGAGAGCAATGCTGCATTTCCCCCAGCTCCTGCTTGCGGCCCCCCGGCCACTCCTGCAGCTGATGGGGCCACCCAACCTTGCGCACGTGTTTCCCATGTCTCCAGCACCTCCTCTACACCACAGCTACTCATCTTCACTGTTGTTCCACCTCTCAGACCACCTCTTCCTCCCAGACACACCTCCACGAAATGCCATTACACCAAACTCAGATTTTTCTGCAGTCTGCTGAAGCCTGACAGGGCACGGCTGTGCAGTTTAACCCACAAGAAACGCAAGGCGATGATCTTACATTACCAAAATGCTGTTTACACTGGCAGACTGGACTTCTAACGTGTTTCTGTTGCAATGGATTTGCTATAAATTATTGGAACTCAACTGAAAACAATTTTTTGAGAAACCCATAGACGCAAATGACAATTTGGCCACATGAATTCCATCTTCACATGAAGGGAAGGTGTTATGCCAGTCATGCTATGGTTTGTTCTCATCACTGTGGTCATCACCTGTTCCTTTTCAAGCCAGTACCGGTGCACATTCTGTCTCTTTTCCTCCTTCTCCTTACCATAATGTTAAACCATTTGAAACTTTCTTAAAAAGTTAAGCGTCTAACCTTATTTTCCGTGCCTTCCATTTTATACGAGCCTGGGGGTGGCAAGTAAAAGGCAGTGTAGTAGGTAGGATTTCTTTGTGTGTTTCACAAGACAAAAAACATTTCAAGGAGTAAGTGGCAGCTATATTGTACGTGTTCAGTGTACAGAGGTGAGACTGCTTTCTTCAGAACCAGCACTACCTACAGACTCTGAACAAGACACAACAGAGCAGCTTTTGAACATGATGGGAATTGCATCATTTGGAATCATGAACCAATGCTGGGGTCAGTATGGTTTTGAAGTTGCTTGGTTTTGCCATCCTGGCCAGAGAGGCCACGGAGGTTATTGCTGGGGGGGCAGTGGGGGAACTGAACCAGGCAAATGGAGCCACGCAGTGAAACCCATCAATCTTCTGAAAACAACAAGGGTGGCAACACGTCAAATGAAAAACAGAAGTAAAAAGCAAGACATTGTTCTCACATTGTCACAGAGCATCCCTGTTAGCTTCAGCTGTCATGTTTACCCAAAAATCAAAGCCATGGAAAAGGTCAGAGAAATTGAACTGCTGCAACTCTTCCCGTGGGTGCAGTGGGTGGAAAAGGAACAATAATTAGCTAGAGGTCACTGTTGTGTGGCATATGGTTTTTATGTGCAGGTAGATCTGTTATTTGATATGTTGTGAAGAAATAGTTGTCTCATTAGAGGGATTCTGCTGACAGCTTCTAGTAGGACAGCCTGTCAACAAGGTCGTGGGCAATTTTGCCACAAACTTTTGGCTACAAACAATGCGTAGCTATTGTGCTTGTCAGGTATGTTGCATGCCCAACGGGCTAGAAATAACTCTCAGGACATTTGACTCCAGCACTCTACTACACTGCCCAGAGGAAAACCCCCTTTTCGTATTACCTGTTTCCAGGATTGGCTTTAGATGCCTGGAAACCGCAAGGAGCCTCACATTCCCAGAGGTCTTTTGGTACAAGCAGTGTATAAATGGATCACAGCCAACACCAGCTGGTCAACTATATGGAGCAGATCACAGGTCATGAAAATAATACGTGTCTAGCGTCACAGCACCCCTTAGTGACCAGGATTATCATCCTGCAGTCTAAAGCACAAGTGATGGGTGCTTATATTTCTGCTTTGCAAAACCAGCATGTTTAAGCCAGAGAGGGAGGGAAAGAAGGGGGTCGTTCTTAGAAAATAATTTGGTTTTCCTCAGACATATGCTGCCATCAAACCCAAATGGAGATACCTTAAATAAGCTTTCCTAGCCGGGAGCTCAAAGCAACAGTTGTACCTCCTGCCAAGTTATGTACAATCTGTGAGGAATACAAATACCACCTTTGGATAAAATAGCTGATTTTTTTCATATAACCCACTCAATGCGGAAAATTTAAAGGATGGGGTTACTAGCCTATGTTAGTCTCTTTTCTTTATCCTGACCTCATTTTTTCATTGTCAATAGCTACAAATATACACCACCCCCCCCACCCCCAAAAGAATGACTGATTTATCTTTTATGGAATATTATCAGCTCTCTAAACTGCCTCACAAGAAAGATCTCATTCTATTACCACCTTTTTACTGGCATTTTCTGTGTAGCAGCTGAATAAATTCTATCAGTAAAAAGCGCAACTGGCAGAAACACCTTTGCTTGCTGTTCACACAGGATTTGTTCAACTCACACCATTTGACAAAGTGGGGACGGCCTCGCAGCCAGCTCCGCAACGCCAGAGGGCCGGTGGTTGGTACACCTTTGGTTAGAGCACAGGCACGCTGCTGGCTTGCAGTGGGTGATGCTACTGGCCTCACTGCACCACAGGCCACCCTCCTGCGCTGCCTCCACTGCTCTTAACTGCGCCTCCCGTCATAGCTGTGAGATGCTCCACAGCAGAGCAAGTTGGCGTAATGCTGGACATGCCAGCCTGGGGGGGAGGCAGGTGGCAGAGACCCTCTTCCTCCTTCCTTTTTCATAGAACCATAGAATTGTTCGGGTTGGAAAAGACCTTTAAGATCATTGAGCCCACCTTTAACCTAACCCTGCCATCCCACCACTAAACCATGTCCCTAAGCACCTCATCTACCCGTCTTTTAAATACCTCCAGGGATGGGGACTCAACCACTTCCCTGGGCAGCCCATTCCAATGCTTGACAACCGTTTCTGTGAAGAAATTTTTCCTAATGTCTAACCTAAACCTGCCCTGGCGCAACTTGAGGCCGTTTCCCTTCGTACTATTGCTTTTTACCTGGGAGAAGAGACCTACACCCACCTCGCTACATCCTCCTTTCAGGCAGTTGCAGAGGGCAATAAGGTCTCCCCTCAGCCTCCTCCTCTTCTTTTTTTTCCTCACATCTTCCTCATTTCAGCAAATTCCTAGTGCCTACCTTCTTGCTCAGTGGCCGAGACTCAAAACAAGCCTCAGAAGCCAATGTCTGGTGCTGAAATGCAAGAACTGAGCCCAGGCAGAAGCCAGGGGCTGGCTGAGGCTTGCAGTCTGGGCTTGGATCCTGGAGGAAGGCAGGGATGCCAATCTCATGGTCTGTCCTGGCCTCCCCCAGGTTTAATTGCAGTGGAGGTGAGTTTGGTGCTTTTGCCCTTTGTGGGTGGTATGCATAGAACAGCAGGTTGTGCTCCAGTGACTTGTACACATCAGTGAGTCTGGGAGTTTTGAAAGGGGTTTTTTGTTATGCTCTGATACTGCAGCTGCTGTAAAGTCTTTGTTAAAATGCCTACACCCAGGGGTTATACTGTGGGAAACTATGTTACCCTAGAGGAAAAAAGTCCAAGACTTTATTTAGCTAATTTTCCCCTACAGAAAAGTAAAGAGATTTTTTTTTAATATATTCATTCCATGAAGTGTTTTTTCTCACTTGCTCCAGTCTTTTAGTGACGATGATGAGGCAGTGGTTAAAATGGAGAATAAGTAAATCCGGCATGTATAATCCTGTGATGCTGAGGAAAAATGGCATAATTTTTTTCCTTGCTCAAGTGGCCCAATTAACAGATTGAGTTCTAAGTAAGGTCACAGTGCCCTCTGGTGAAATATAAAGCCCTACATGAAAAAATAAATAATGTTTAAAAAAAAAAAGAAACTGGCATAAGAATAACATAATTCCTATTAAACATATAAATTATGGTTTTGAAATGCTATTTGGGACCTTAGCTTTTTCCTTCACAGTAATGTAGTTGGGAACCATTTTCTGCTATGTAACCTGAGCAGCACGGCTCGTGACAAAAACCTCAGAGAGCATTGCTGACGTTACTGATGCAGACATAAATGCTAGAGGAAACATCTTTCCCTTACACAGATAGAAGAAAGACATGGTAAACTAGTGGCAGGCTTTCAAAATAGGAAGTAGAAAGTCTGAAAACTTGATTTTTATCAATGTTCTTTAAATCATATTTATAGCGAGTTAGTGTCTAACCTTGCCCTTCCATTGGAAGAGAAAGGGTTAATAATAAGTGTCGTATTTTTTCTTAATGGGTGTGGGAAACCAGGATGGCTAAGAACAGGAGAGAGAAGAACATCTAATGGGTGCTTAAGGCTGAACTAATGTTGACTAGTGAGCTTTAGACATTTGATATCTGGAGAAAAACTGATCTGGGAAGAAGAACTCTGGAACAGGCAAGGAAGAAAGGATTCGGATGACAGAGGTGAAAATGTCCCCTGCTGATCTGCTGTGCCAGGAAACACATGGGGCCTGAACCCCTGCACAGTATTTAAAGAAGATGCATAGGCACTGAGTTAGGAATAAACAACTCCATAGGGTCTGCTACAGCACTTTTTGAGCAGGCTGCTATTGTAATTATCAGCTGGCACCAAATATCCCAATGCAGTTGTCATCCTCTGTCTCCATCTGTATCTTTCAATCTGATGCTGAAAGGCCGAACCTATCTTTATTGCCATGCAGACCTGCTCTTTAGAGTCCACAGACTAATAGCCGTTACTTTGATGGAAGCATAGCTTTAAAAGAAAAAAATCTAGCTAGCAAAAGAAAGACTCCTACCTCCAAATTGAGTTCAATTTCTTCTAGTTTCCCATGCATTGTTGCCGTATTTCATTCACAAGGCAACAGCTTCTGAGGTTTTGTTGTTGTGTTTTTAATTACAATGTAAAATATCAAGAGAGCTATGGCAGAGCTATCTGAGAGCATCTTTGTTGATTGATTAAACCACGATCCTCAGTCATGCTGAGAGACAGCCTCGGATTTTACTCAACAGCCTACTCACAGGTTTTTGTTTGAAGATGGACATCTGTTGGAGATTTTCAGTGGGGAACATCTGGAATTTAATGCTCAAGATGGAGTGGGAGCTAAGAGGCAAGAAAAATATCTTCTTCAGTAATTTGTGTTGTCTCTTTTAATCCTTCCTTCATTTCCCCAGTGCTCCCACCCAAGATACTCTCTCATCTGCACTCACAACAACCCACGCTTCGCTTTTCTTAATGCAAAGCTCGGCAGATAGCTCCAACTAAGGTCACCCAGAGGTTATTCTAATTCCCTCCGTTGAGATTTCAATTTAGAGGCTCACATTAACCCATTAATTAAAGTGACCCCCTTTTTATTATAGCAGCTTCACCTTAATCAGTTAGTGTGACAGCAAGCCTTTCTTTGTTGCTTTGCCTGGCAGGGAAGATGCAGTATCTGCTGGACAGGCACCAAGTAGTAAAGCAATATGGAGATTCCTGCCATTTGGCACTGTCTCTTCTTGGTCCAAGCATGCTGGAGCTGCAAACACCCCAGAAGGTCACTGCTCCTCCCAGATTGGCTCCTACCAGCTCACTGTTACAGGCTGTGGCTGAGACACACCAAAACCACCTTTTGCAAATAAGCACAAGCCTCCCAGGGTCTGACAGGCCCTCTAGTAGTTAATGCTCCTAAACGGCTCAATAAAAGTTGTGCTTCAAGAAGCCGCACTCCAAAACACTTTACTTCAGAAATATTTGGCTACAGATTCTCTTTTATTTCTGGGCTGCTCAGCCACATCCTTTCTGTCACTGGATGCTGGCTCTGGTCAGGCAGGTGTGAGATCTCTGCTTCTCTTGTGGGAGTTTGTGTACGTTTCCTATGAGCGCAAGACCACAATATGCCCAGGAGGGCTTCTTCTGCATCTGTTGGCAGTGCTTGTAAAATCAGTAGGGGTAGGTTTTGGTTTTGCACATCATAGCGGTTCTTGCTTCATGAGCATTAGCTAACTGGAGGTGCAAAAATAACTTCCTTCAGTCGAAGCACTCTATAGGCTCATGCTAATCTTTTCTTGAACAATTTCCTTCGTAACAGAACTTCCCTTTTTCTGGTAATATCTCAGGGAAATTTATATTTGATAGCAAATATATTCAGCTGCCTGTATTTGTTTTTCCATAGCTGGTACCTTTTGATCAAAGTATCTGTTAGGATGAGAGCACGCATTACCCTCTATCTGAAGCAGAGGTGAGAACTGTGTTGAAAGCTGGAGTAATTGCTTCTCTGCAGCGCTGCAACAAGTTATGCTGTGGCATGACAGAGGAAGGAAATCAGTAGCTGCTGTACTTGTTTTGTTTGCTCTGCCACTGCCTTGGCCTAATACACTCTGTTCCCCCTTTTACGGAAGAGCTGTTTCCTGCACAGGAACCCATTCCTGTTTGTGACACACTTTATCTGAAAAAGAAAAATCATACCAGCATTTACAGACATTTTTTCCTAAACTCATCCTCTTCCATGATGAATCAGCTCTCTTTCTGGGTATTCTGTGATCCCTCCACATTTTCTTTGGGACCGTCTCTACACACCCAGCGAAAGGAGCTTTCTGGATGAGCTTTGGCTATTTGGCTGCAAATTAAGCTATTTATATATATATAACTACTGTCTTGCATTTCAAAACAGTCCTGCATATCTGGGTAGCCCATTCCTAATGCACGACATATGTACTCGTGGACTGCATTTTCTTGGTACCAGTATAATTGGCTTCCCATCTTCAGAAAAAAAAAATAAAATGTACAATTCTATCCTTGCAACTTACCTGTTTCACAGGAAAAATAACCCACACTACTGCAATCGTATCAATGCTAGGGAAGGTGCAGACAAATCTGCAAAAGATTCGGTGAACACACACAAAACCCATGCTCTGCCCTACCCACTGGGAAAGAGTTTGTTGGGGTTTTTTGTCTCAAAACTCTCACTGATGGCTCCTCTGCATGTAGTTGGGTTCATTAATTGTGTAAGAAGGAGGTTTACAGATCCAGTATAAGAACTTGGTTTGCAAGAAGAAGTTAAAGCAAGAGTTAACAGACTACAAAAAGAAAAGCAGAATTAAACACTCTCTTTAGGTACAAATAGCCAAATTACTTCTGCAACAATTCTCATGAACAAAAAAACCACACTTACATTCAAACACTTGTTCCTATGACCTTAAACCCATGCAGCTGATTATTCACAGGTTAAGCATTTATGGGATGACAAGTTCAAAAATTATGAAGATGTCAAGGGTAATGACTGTCTTTAGAGATTGAAGATTTGCCTGCGCCTATGTTGTTGTGTCTCTGCCTAGTAAGAAATGTCACCTCACTTTGTACTTTCACATTGCAGGTATATTCTAGCAAATGGCATGTCTCTCCAACTTTATTGCTTCTGCATAACATTTCTGAGAATCCTTAATGTTTACAGTCGAGACACAGAGTGTTTGACTCTTTTAAGTGCTTGATCAGAATTTGGTTAACTATAGATGTGGGTTCACATATTGGTTTTAGTGTACGTATATCCACCTGTGAGAGGGAAAACATGATTTCGACTCAAACTTACAACACCCTGTGATCCTAACAGAGCATTTGCTTCCCTATTAAGCTCTGTGTCGAGACTTTGTGTCCTGGGGCCCTCCAGCAACAACCTTCCTTAACAACTTCAGTATAGATTCCCGGCAATTTGCAATGTCATTTACCCTTTCATAGATCCTGAACACCAGGCTTTCACAGGCAAAGAGGGGAACTGTTTGCACGCAAAAATATTTTTGCAATTTTAGGGTCTACTTTGGAAATTTATTAATACAGTTATTTACACACTCATGTATTAAACACATGTAAATGCAGAAACTGCAGTTCACTTAAGACCCTGGTTTACTACCTGTATAATCAGTAACTGCTAGGCATATGCTTATTAGTGTGAACTTAATTTATTAGCTTCATTTTAGAAACTGCCTTGTATGTCACCATTAACAATGATGTCATGGAGTTTGTGTAGAACTGCCTGGGGCAGGGGGTGAGGGCGGGAAGAGTGCACAATGACTTAAGTGTGAAAATAATGAAACTGAAGTATCATAAGAAAAAAACCAGTCAATTATTCCTATGAAGAGTGGGTATCAATGTTTCTAAGCTTCATATTGGTACTCATTGTAATTCTATGCTCTGGAGCGCCAAGTGTTTAATCTGGTTCATTCAACATCATAGCCATGGAATAATTCAAACCCACCCTAACTCCCAAATTACAAAGGGCCTTGCTCAGCAAGCAACATTGCACACAAAAATAGGCAGAGATCAACATTTTTACACAACTTCTGTGCCATTAATTCCTTCAGTTTGACACAGGCAGCGTCCCCACACCTGATTCTTATTTGCAAAAGATATTTCCATGCCTCTATCTGATCCTGAACTTGTTGCTGCAGTGGGAGTCACAGGGACAAGAGAATTTAATGGAAGTGTACTTTGGGTAATGGTTCTGTTAAAAGAGGCAGATTACATTTTGAAACTCAGGTCAGGCTGGGTAGGCTAAAAGGGTGGGAAAACAGGAGAGGTCCAACCCACTCCCCAAGGTGCTTTGGAAATAGATTTAAAGGAGAAGGATGGACAACTACTCAGAAAAATCCACAGACAGCAAAACATTGGAAATACCAGAAATAGAAAATTCTGTGGAAACAAGATACTAAACCAGAGCAGCATCCCAGCCCTTATGGACTGAGAGGGAAGTGGTGAGGAGAACCCTGTCCCTACAAAGCAAAGGGAGAAAAGTGTGTATGGCTTCTAAGGAAAAGAGACCGCATATTTTTCTTGCACCTTCATTTGTTTTCTTTCATGTCCAACTATTAAAACATGACGTGAGCTCTTGTTTTACATTTTGTCTGCTAGCTAGCAGAAGGAACCCAATGGCAACTTGACTGTGCACTGTTATGAAGGACAAAAACAATCTGATATCAATATAAGAATATTAAAAAGAAAATTTTATCCAGAATATGCTGTCATATGGAAATTGTTATTACACTATTAAAAAAACTAAAAAAAGAATAAATGTGCAATAAATACTACTGAGTGATACTCATCATAGAATCATTTCTCAGAAATAGAAATGAGACCACAGATAACTGTGGTGTTGTCTGCTATTACTGAGAACATGCACTAGTCATTTGCACCAGAGATGGAAGAGAACTATTAGATCATAGTTCACATGCTGCAGATGGAGTAAACCATCTTCTGCTGAAGAACCTCACAGATATTGGAAAGATGATATGTCATCATCCAAGATCCATCCCTAAAAGCTATCAGTTACACAAAACACACCATGAACTGATCCTAGTGTATCTGTTGAAAGTGCCACTGCACAATAGTTGTATTTCTGTTTATAGCAGTTCTAGTACAGCATTATTACTTATAAACTTGCACGCACACAAAAATAATCCTGAAATACCACTTTGTTTTTATGTTGTTTAGAATAAATTCTATATAAAGACAGGCCATTGCATGTTCTAAGAACATTTCCCCAGAAAAAAAATTATAAATCAGGATATTCAGCTGTCACCCCATTCAACTTGGACAAAGATGAAACAAAGAATTTGCCTCCCAGGCACGGCAATTAGGTCTGCTTTGTACTTTTAAACATAATAGAAATCAGGAAAGTGAAAAAGCTGGCCTTTAAGGACAAAGTTTATACAGACTGATTACTTCAAAGTTTCTCTGTGATCTGACCAAGCCAGTTTCTCACTAGTATGCCAAATGCAACAACCACAAACCTTTCAAGAAAAGCGCAAGTATCTGAATTTTTGCAGTATGTGTTAACGGAAAGACACAAGAGCCAGCACAAGATGATGTATCAGAAAAGGTTAGGCTGATCCCAGGAAATCCCCAGATTGCTCTCACCCAAGATTGTTCCTACTGTATCCAAAAACTTTTTCGGAGTTTCATCACATAAAAAAGGAGAGGTGGACTTCTATGACTTGCCAGTCCCATCATTCCCAGTCATGCAACTCAGTGGCCAGACAAGCTTCTTTTTTTTGTTTTAGCAAGTTACAATTGTTAATAAAATTTAATATGCAAAATTGCAGTACTCCCAGGCCACATAATTAAAAAGTTAATAAATTCTCTCAAGCCAAAGGTGGCCTTATATACTTCAATGCTGAGTATTATTTCAGAATTTTAACTAGCACAAGACACAGGACAAAAAGAAGGCATTAGAAAAGAAAAAAATATGCTTGTGAACTCTAGGAAAGGACAAGGCCTTCCCGTAAGTGTTAGAAGAAGTATGACCAGAAGAGGTGGAAAAGTAAGTACTGGTAAAACTCACATAAACGTAGTTTTTAAGTTACTGTTTTTCTCCGCACTTTGTAGATGTTTGGATACTAGGATGACACCAGGCTCACCTTAAACAAATAGAGCCGTGACATACCCTTTCGACCTCCACTGACCACTGCTCCATAGGATACAGCTATCATCAAACCCAGTGGACTGGGCTTTTCGGTCAGAGCTGGGAGACTGTCCTCAGACATACATCCTTCCTACATAATGTGAAGAGGAGTTGACGGGAAGCAGAGGAAATCACAGGACTTGCCCTGAACAGGAAAACTTATTTTCATGTCCTGGGTCAAAAGCTATCTGGGGCCTCAGCTGTCACTGAAGTCCCACAATACGCAGAATTACGCTTATCTTTTCCTTAAGCATGTCCTTGCCATCATCCTGGCTCTTTACGGGTGGGTCTCCAGCCTCTCATATAGTGGATTTTTGGTGGTGCCTTTGACTAGAGAGAGTGCCTTATTGACAGTACACTTAATCTGATCCCTGCTCCAAGTAGGTTATTTATTCTTCTGTTGTTGTTCTTTTTTAAAACATTGTAACAACTACAAAATAAAGTGCAAGAACAATGTATGGAGCAAGAACATGAGCCCAGATGTGCCTTAAAAAAAACAACTCACCTTCCTTTCTCTACCTAGGTGAATTTTTGGTTTCTTTACTGCAGAATGACACTATTTTGAGGAAGGAATGGAAATCAATCTATTTGTATATGAAGAGGCAATTACAATGCCTTTTAGACTGGGTTTGGGGCAGAGATGCCTCATTTTTAAGACCTCACTGAGTTTCAGGCATGAGGGGCAAATACATGTGTAAGATGCCCCCACGTAGATAACAACAAGCTGAAAGGACTCTACACTCAGTTAGCAGCTCAGACAGACTTTAAGATGACAGACTTTGGAGACAGGCCCATAACTTCAATCACCATTAGTGTCTCCTTTTCTCGTATTCCCAACTTGTCTCTGAATGAAGAGCTGGATAAGCTCCATAAGCTTCACAAGTCTATTGGCATTTGAAATAAAATAGTTTATAGTACCCACACAACAAACATTACAAAATTACTTGATACAAGAACAGAAGAGACATGAGATTTTATTGCCTTGTCAGATGTAAAAATTTATTTGTGCTATTTATCAAATGTTTAAATTTACACAAAAGACAACACTTCAACATCAGGTCCAATTGTCCACCAGTAAGCCCTACATCAGAATACCCTTGACACTTCCAAGTACAACTTTTACAAGATGGCTTAGAACAGCAGAATCTCATAAATAATGGCCAACTTCACAAGCCTGAAGGTCACACTACCTCACCAGTATTTCTCTGCAGAGCATGACCCACAGAACAGCAGAAGTCTTAAAACCATTTTAATCCCCAAACACTATCGCTACTGCACTCAGAGCATTTAAATCACATTGCCCTGCATTAGTAACACCAAACATTATAGCTAGTCTTAAAAATTTACCACATCTCCCCCTAACAGAATGCCTCTTTTTTTTTTTAAAAAAAAAAGTTATAAGAGAACTGTGCATCAAAACAACTGCAAAATACACAATCATTCATTTGGCTTGGTTTTATAATAAAACTAACATCAGTCATCTATTTGTTAACTTCATGTCTTGTGTTGTGCTCCTTTCCCCTCCCCTCTCACTTAGGAAACTACACTAGACCAGGCAGTTTAATTGTAGCACTGAGGTAGCATATTTTAACTGAACAGAGTAATAGGTCTGCTACTGTGCCTCCTCTCCTTTAAAGCACAAAAAAAAATCCCCAGTTTTTCAACTTCTTTGGAGAAGACAGGCATATAGTTAATTTCCAACAACCTCTTCATTGTGAATTCAAAACACAAAAGCATCTCTGAATGGTAGATACATTATACCAGCTAGAATGAATGAGAACATATACAAGAAGGAGGAACTATGTCAGTTTTATTAGAACTATGGTTACATTTTAGCTCTATGGCACCTATTGTTCCCTATTATGAAATGCATCTTTACAGCCTCTGAAATTTAATTTCAAAGACTAGGATCCTGAAAAAGAGCAGCTGTGCCTCAGTTCTTCTAAGTGATTTGCATGCTATCTGCAGAAAAGGTCAGATAATTGCAACAAACCCAAAAGAAATCAAAACGGAACAATAAAAAAGAATCAATAGGAATTAGCAACATGAGTATATTAAAAGAATCAAAGTTAAAGCAGAAGATAAAACATGCCTGAATGAACTGAGAGCACTTTCCATTCACTCAGAAGTTAGAGCTGGGATAGCCAAAAAAAAAAAAAAAAAAAAAAAAAAAAAAAAAAAAAATCACTGCAAGAGTAGAAACTTAGTTTCATAACAAATTGAGAATAACAGTATCTCAGCTTTGCCCTTCTGGCTAAAAGCTTTGAAAGAATAAGTTGAAGTCAAGGTGTACCCAAGACTGCAGCCTTACACCCAGACTGTTCACTGAAGTAACTCTTACCTGTATATTTAGGGGTCAATAGTAAACAGTGACCGTAAAGAACGGTAGTCATCTTCTGCTCTGTATGCCATGCTGGTACACACAGCCTCGTTAAACTCTGTTGCATGGTACACAATCCTCACCCAGCCCCAGGCTGGATCTTTGAATCCCCCTTCTCCATCTTTCATACAGCAAAGCAAAAATTTACTGCAGTTAAACCCCTTGAGTCAGCTGCACACATAAGGGAAATTGGGTTTTAACACCTTGGAAAGCAGATTGAGAATGTAACTGAGCTGACTGCTAAATAAACCCTCAGGAAAACACCTGAGCAGCTGAAGGAAAATGCATTAAGTTATAATGACCAATTCAAGCTGTTTATGGAGACTTTAATGATAATCTTTCAAGTAATCCAAGATGCACTCCAACACCTGTTACCAAAAACTTAAGGCTTTTATAAACACCCTCTTACATACAAAAGGAGTATTAAACAGAAGGAACTTGTTTACAGTAAATACAAACATCTGAAAAAAATCTCTGAAACCTGTTTATACAAATACTAATAAATTCTTTAATATTTTGTACAACTAGAAGGTACACAGATTGGCATTCAAGCGGTCAATGCTGGCAAACATCTGTCAGACAAGAAGATGATTTACTTGGATAACAATATAGTTTAAAATGCCATAAATTAAAAAATAAGTTAGTTCACATTTTTTTCCCCCAGCTTTTATGTACATCTTAGTCTTTAATGAGATCGTGTAGCCTTCTTCAGAAGCTCGAGGTCTCTCCGTCGGCTTTTCATTGCTCTGGCACAGCCATACTCTTCCAGTTGTAAAGGGATATACTTTTCTACCTGAACGAGCCCATGCCCAGCAGGACCAGTAAACAGCTTAATCCAGGACGGCTTAAAGTTTCCTCTGAAGCCCAGAAAGGCCAGGCTTCCTGCAACAAAAACAGCTCAGTGTTAACCAAACCAGCCAAGCTCGCCCAAGCACAACACAGGACCGGTTGGGAAGGGAATGGCACCACCCTCTGAAATTCTCCCCCCCAGATTATGTAGGCCATTAATCCACTCTTCAGCTTCACATGCACCTCATGAGGAAATGCTGATTTGCCAATTTCCTTTTGCAATATTCAGTATTAAAAACTCTGAAATCTTAATTTGAAAACACAGCTATTGGGACAGTTATAAAACCTCCTTTCTCAGACAGGAGACTTGTGCCAGGGCCCTGAACGGATGAGAGCTACCCCGTGTGGCCTATAAAGTGATAATCCCTCAAAATACCAACAGCTTCTCAACTCTACCTTCAAATTTTGAGAACGGAAAATGCTAGCCTGGCACAGGGGATTGTTTAAAAATAGATGTGCTGGGCGAGGCACAGAATACAGGCTTTGGGAAAAAATCCTGGGGTTCTTTTTCTGTAATCTGCAGGCACAAAGAACTGCTAGCCACTTCTCTGCTTGCAGCAGGCTACACGCAACACCCTTTGGGGCAATAGGAAGGGTTTTATGCCCCATATGCTGAAGGGCTGCCCACCCCCCAACCTCCGACATGGGCTGAAATGCAGCTGCCCACACCGCTGCAAACTGGCAACCATCCTCTGCCAGCTGCATCCTTTTCACACACCCCGTGAGAAACCAACCATGCCAACATAAACACACAGACCAAGGCGGCATCAAAGAAATACACAAAATTTCCACCAACCATTGCTGTGAAGATAAGGCGGTTTGGCTGTCCCCAGGGACATTAAGGCTTCTGATAAATTATTAGGAATTGCTACATCACCTCTTGTGCTCAGTACAACAATAGACCTGCAGCAGAAATGGCGTAGAGACAGCAGCTGTTACAAACACAAAGTTTTCTTACTATTCTGCTACATGCTTTTACAGCTAGCTGGCCTCATATTCCACTTGCTTAAGAGTACTCATGCCCTGTCATTTCATGACATGGAAATAGTCAACCCTCTCTGAAAGCAGTACCTAGAAAAGCACCCACCTAGAATTGTTCTTTTTTTTCCAACTGACTTTTAAATTTAATTTTAAAATCATGGAAGTGTTATTTAAATATAGTTTAATATTTTGTATAAAAAAATCCAGTTTAGATATTGATCCAAAATTAGAATATTAGAATGCTGAATTTTCTGATACTAACTTTTTATCTTTCTTTAACGATAAGCAATTTTCTCCCTAGATAGGGAGAGAACAGTATGATAACTTGCCACATAGTTCTTGGCAGTGTCCTTAAGTGACCTTATTAAACAAAAAGTCACTCTTGTTTTAAGCAAAGTAGTGTTATTACATGATGTTTAGTTTAAAAAAAAAAATAAAAATTTAGGCGTTCAAGTTGGAGTTGCTCTGTTTTCTTAAATAAGGCTAAATTGTCTGTTAAAGTGCTCCTATGTTTCTCCTTTCCCTTCAACTTAGATACATGTTTTGCTCACTTTCAGTGCTCCTGTACAGACATAATTATTTAAATCCTCGTTAGAGAGCAGAGCTACAGCTTACAGGACATACTGGAAATAAATGGTCATTACACATACCTTTGTGGAATTCCAGATTTTAAATATCCATCTACACGCTTAATGTCTACTCCAGAAAATAATTTGTGTCCTGACACTGTGCCAGTGCAGGCATCGACTACAACAACAAGCATACCATTATCCTTGAAGGAAAACATAGTGTCATTGACCTGGATGGGAGGAGAAAGAGAGAAGTTAACTTCTTTCTTTCTTAAAGTTAATGTGAATTAAACAGAGATTCTACCACACTCAGTGTTAATCTTCATCTAGGTTAGACAAAGTGGTGTACTAATTTCCTTACAAACACTTGCTTCTCCCTAGCATCTCTTAATTTTTCCCCTTGACAGGAGGCTTTCAGTGGGACTTCTGAAACTGCATGGGACCCTTCAGACCCTGGCTTCTACAAGGAGATCATACATTTCAGTGACTCACTACCTGCCTTTGTCATTGCTCCTGCCCCGGGAAGCGAACATTCACACACTGAACCACCTGGGCTTCTTGGCAACAGTACGGTTAACCTGCCTCTGCAGCAGCCCAGTTCCAGCCCAGTTCCTTCCTGCGGAGCACTCTTACTGCTTCGGATACAGCACACACATTCCCGTAGAAGTTTGCTGCTGCTAAGGTTACGCTGCTCACGTGCCATTTGTCTACCTAAATAACTCAAGAGAGTTTTACTATTTCAACCAAGCTAAGGCACCGACATTGCAGCCACATACAGACTTTAAGCTTCCTGGTGTGAGGATGTGTGCAGATGCTGTTTCAGCATCACACGCAAGTCTCCGTCAGCATCCAAATAGAAAAAGTCTAAGTAAACTACTTTTTACACAGTATCACATCACTAGGCTTATCAGGACTGCATCAGAACAAATACAGAAATCTCTTTGGATTCTTTAGTAATTGCCGTTTTGAAGAAGTTTAGCAGAGTTTAATGGCTTGCATGACTCATCCCATTAACTCACCAATCTGTTAGCACAAAAACAATTTCAACAACATTGATTTAACTAACAAGATGGTTGGGTTTATTTTTGGTTTTTTTTTTCCAAAGCAGCCTTCAATAAATGTGTCTCCATCCAGATTTCAACAAGAATCTGAAAGTTTTAAACTCTCCCTTACTGGTACAATTTTATCCCCATCAGGAAAGGATTCAGATACAAAATGGAGCTTTGGAGCCTCATTTTCTGATGCTCAAAAACATCAGCTTCTTGACTGTTTTTTAAACGATGAATGAACACTTTTCTTTCAAGTGAAGAAAAGTGAGGTCAGCATTACATAGAGCTATACAACTGTGTAATGCAAACTGTTAAAAAGAAGGATAGTTAGAAGAAAACCATAAAGAATACTTACAGAAATAAATGCTTGCTGACCTCTGCTTAACTCTTTTTTACCAGATGAACTGATCTGCACAAGGAGGTAGTTTTTGTGAGGATCGCTGGTGAATACCATCTAGGTATCAAACAAAACATGTTAAGTACACATATCCATGTGTCTTTGATGCTTTATCATACCAGTCAATTTACAACAGACCATCCATGCTACAAAGCAAATGCATCCATTTGTCAGTGGCATTATTTATGGTACTAGCAACGCCAATAAATATCATGATGTATAGTGTAACCCATTTTATTCCCTACTTTCAGTATTTTTCTCAGGTTACAAGCTTTCTTTAGCTTGTACAGCTAAAGCGGATAGTGCAATTTCAAGTTCATGCTAAAAAGCAAAGGCCCAAAACAAAAGAGAGAAGGTTGGCCGACAGCATATAGAACTCTGCAGCAAAGCTATCCTACATGGAGTACAGACAGTACTGAAGTACAAGACATCAGATCTACCCATGTCCCTCCTCCGTAGCACTCAGAGTGAGAGGTGAAGCAGTATTTTTTCAAAGAACAAAGACCTAAACCTTTGCACTACAAGGGACTCACCGCCCTCTAGCCTACAGGAGATTAACAGTGTGACCACTGCAAACTCATAGGTGCAGTGTTCTGTGCTGAAAGACTGAAATTCTGCCTTAAAGTGAGTGGACAGCAACAGCAACTATACAGTTCATGAAAGTTTTTGCTTGTTTTATTTTTACCTGAGTTGTGCCGCATTTCGTACATGGTACAGTAGTTTTTACGGGCATCCGCTTTATGACGGTTGGTCCTTGGTAGTACTTTGGGTAAGCTTTTGCCATGCAGTTACTGATCCCTTTTCCTGAATCTTTGGTCACAATCTTGATCCTTTCACATCCCTGAGATGAGCAATAACTGTGACCATCCCTATTATATTTGGCTTGAAGAAATAAAAACAGTAATCTACACAAAAGAAGGAAAAAGAACCTAGATCAATTGCTGGAAAGATAGGTATTTATGTTAAACCTTAACAGCTATATTTCATGGTTTCTAGAAGTGGAGAAACTACAGTATTCACTTCTGCACCACTGTTTAAACTTTTTCAAAATATTTACAGCTTACTGGAGTTATGAAGTCTCTACTGACATATCTGCAATTCACAACAACTAAAGGAGACATCATTATGAATGGATATGCTTTGAAAAGAACAGCCACTCCTCAAATCAGTGTCTTCCAGGAAACAAAAAACAAACTGCAGAGCATAAATGTCTTCTTTAATCAGAGATCATAGATCTTTGCTGATACCCAGCAGTAACTGCCTGGATATTCAGCTTCACCCACCAGCACTGGACAATGTAATTGCACCATTGCAAATGCCTGGAAATGCAGTTTAGGGGGCAGTAGTCATTAATGTTCACAGTACACAGAGACTGGTAATTCTTCTATTATATATTTGACTGTTATCACTGTAGCTCTTGGACAAAAGAAATGTAAATGACTTTTCAAAAGCTGCATTCATCTGCGTATTTACTACAGACAAAGTAGCAGAAAAGGGAACAACACAAGTAAGAGAACAAATTATAAATTAAAGATCAACATTTGCAAAACACACAAGTGATGTATGTAGGACTTATTTTACTCAATCATAAACCTCTCAGAAGGATGTCAGTGGCCTCTGCAGAAGTCCCTTTGAAAGGGAGACTAGGACTTTTAAGTACTTTCCAGAAGGCTGAAAACAGGCTAGGATTTTCAGAAATACGTTCTTAAGATGTTTGAGAATTTCTAGAATTTTCAGTTTAATAAGAAGGACACAAACTTTCTCTGAAGACTTAGAAGTTACTTCCTGAAAGACACTGCTCTGCAGCATGCCAGATACCACATTTTCCCCAGGTATGGGGTAGGAAATATCTGTAGCAACTGTGGTGCTCTTGGAAAAACATTTCAGCTGACAACCACTGTATTCTGGAGATTTGAAGTCGTATGAAGTATTCTTTCAGATAGGCTTTGGGCTCCTTCACAATAGCTGTCTCGATCAGTTGTTTTTAACACCATCAAACCGGACATTTTAAGGTTAAGCAACATTTTCGAGTAGGGTCAAGCTACAAGGATTTACCCAGTACTGTTGTCGAAGTAAAACTTCTTGTCTGATCGATTCTTTTCAAGCTCCGTCATTGAAGATACAGGCATATAGCGCTCTACCTTGCTTGACAGAGCAGATGACCGCCTTTGAAAGGTTTCCAACACTATAACAAAATCTGTATTTGGTTGATAACAAAGACCAACACGAATCCAGTCATTTCTGAAAACAAAATAAAATGTATGATTCACCGTAGGAACAATTTAGATGACAACACACAAACAGATCACTCAAAAAACAAGTAACAAACATAAAGAGCTCCCAAACCCTCAACCAGAAGACCTTTCTTCCCCTCTCTACACAAAGTGTTTCATTAAATGTTATAGTAACTTTGATACTCTCAGGATATATTTGATTTTATAATTTAGAAATGTAGTAAGTTTATCTGACAACAAGATCAAGTATGCTAAAGTACTGAACCCCAGTAATACTCAACTTCATTATTTGCACATTTCCTTCTTCAAAGGATTTTCCTTGAAGACACTGTACTGGACAAAAGCTTAACTTTAGGTGCAGGTTTACTACTTGCTTTTATCTTGCTTCTCATACTTCAGTATTTGTAATTACAAAAAAACCCCAACCCCAGATACAGTCTTACTGATGGTCACAAACTCTCACATGTGCTAATTCTGCAGGATGTTACTTCAGTATTGCCTTATAGATCAATGACATGAAAGAAAGTAAACTCACTTGTTGAAGTTAATGAGATAAAGATAGGTGACGTTTGGAGCTTTTCCATTCCAATGTATTGTGTAGCCCTTTTGGAGCATCACTACTGGCTGGTATTGTTGAAAGACAGCTCTCTGATTAATACCTCGAAGAACCATGGGATTGGCTGGGTACTCATCTCGTACGATAGTCATGGAAAGATTCTGCCCATTCCAGGTTTGGACATAAACCTGTATGACACCAAGGAGGATGAAAAGAAAGAAGAAAGATTTGGACACTGTGCAAAAGGACATGAAATAGTGAAGAATAATCAGGACATTATTAGCCAAAATGTCACAATTTTATGTTCTGAGTTATGCGATATGTAAGTATTCCCTGAAGAGCTCTATTTGAAGAACTATTGTGGATTTTGCCCATTTTACAGACAAAAAAGGGGATGGAGGGAAAAAAAAACCCAAACCAGCACCAGCTATGGTATTTGGCCAAACTCATATAGAACAGGAACCATAATGGGAATCAAACCTTGTGAGATTTGTGTTCAGAAGGTGGTATTTAACATACCCATTTGAAGAAAAGAAAAAAAAGCACCCTTTAAAGCCCGTTCTGTGAAAAAAAGACACAGACAGAACTCTAGTGGAAGAAAGCATGTCCAATACAAAAGTGTTTTAGCAGGGAGGGCTGCAACATAGAACTCCTGGCATGCATACACATTTGGTTTTACCTTGCAGCTTCTAATACTGTACTCCCAGTTTGCACACTTAAGGGAACATGACATACACAACTGCCTGAAAAATGCAATACGCATAACAGTATTTTTAAAACACCAAAGAATTTTTAAATCCAAAGACAGGTTAATTTTGTAGTTCTTACAATCCTCCTGCCCCCACAAGTTGTTTATATCATATATTTGCCACAAACAGAAAGCTAAAAGAACACTAACCTGTGCATAGGTCCCACTGCAAACCACTCCACTCCATTCTGTAATACTAATGCATTTGGGGTGTTGAATCAAGTAGTTATCCATTCTGCCCACATAGGTATCCTTGTAGTCTGTCACTGAACCATCTAGATCATGGAATATAGAGTTCTTGTCACCATCCAGATCTCCCTCTTCAAACCAGGGACCAGGCTTTCCAAAGAAGGCTTTCAAAGAAACCTGACAACAACAATTAAAATATTTTTTCCCCTGGTGAAGCACAGCCTAACACTTGCACACCTGCAGAAACGCAGGAAATTGACAAAGTTCATTAAAAACCTTATGGCAAGGACAGTGGAATCTTGCAAAACAGACACTTTGATTTGCAATAGACTCTTGCTTCTGAACAGTGGTAGTATTTGCAATGAAAATTCATTTACTAAGGATATACCAAACCTTACAAAAATCTCCTTTCAGCTTTACCATTAGCCACAAAAGAGATTTTTGCAACATATCCTACATCTCCCTTGGTATTATTTTTTGTTCAGGAGACAAAAGATATACCTTGGGTGACTTCCAATCAAGAGAGAAGCTCTGGAGTAGGGATGTATGGAAAAGATGACCTAGGCCCCTTGTATATTTATTTTCAATACAGCAAGAAGAAAGTAATTTACAAGAGTAAAAGAAAACTTGTAATAAACTTACATTTGGACCAAACTTGACAAGAGAGATGTTGTTTTTTGGTGTCATCTGCCATGGATTTTTCATCAAGAATCCAACTGCACTGGTAAATCTGTCTGGAGTTGGCACAAAGTTTTTGAATGTGCACTTGGTAAGGTGAATAGGTCCATCATAAATTTGAAATCCTCTGATTGGAAATGTCCTGTTAATGCAAGCAAATATTTACAGCATTCTGTAACAAACCCCATGATAATCCTGAATCTGTGTCATAAATACGTTCCCTCTCAAGAGGAATCAGGAAAACAACATTAAGAGAATGAGTTACAGGTTAGATCATAATAAAGGAAATCTTGTTTCTGCACTTATCTTATGAGCCAAAAAATCCTCTGCTCTTTCAAATTTCCCTGTTAAAAGAGCTACCACTGTCCATTCACAAATGCGCCCCTTTCCCAATATGGGAAACACAACAGGAGAATAATCATAGAATCATAGAATGTTTTGGGTTGGAAGGGACCCCTAGAGGTCATCTAGTCCAATCCCCCTGCAGTGAGCAGGGACACCGCTAACTAGATCAGGTTGCTCAGAGCCCCATCCAACCTGGCCTTGAATGTTTCCAGGGATGGGGCCTCCACTACCTCTCTGGGCAACCCATTCCAGTGTTTCACTACCCTCATTGTAAAGAATTTCTTCCTTATATCCAGTCTAAACCTACCCTGTTTCAGGTACAAGACGGACATGGAGCTACGGGAGAAAGTCCAACAAAGGGCCACAAAGATGATTGAGTGACTGGAGTATCTCCCATAGGAGGAAACACTGGGAGACCTCAGACTGTTCAGCCTGGAGCGCAGAAGGGTCAGGCAGGAATCTCATCAATGCATAAGAATCTCTGAAGGGAGGGTGCACAGAAGACAGAGTCAGGCTCTTTCCAGTGGTGCGCAGTAACAGGACCAGAGGCAGTGGGCACAAGCTGAAAAATAGGAGGTTCCCGCCGAACATAAGGAGAAACTTCTTCACTGTGAGAGTGACTGAGCACTGGCAGAGGTTACCCAGGGAGGCTGTGGAGTCTCCATCCTATCCTAAAGCTACTTGAACATGGTCCTGGACAACAAGCTCTAGGTGGCCCTGCTTGAGCAGGCAAGTTGGTCAAGATGACCTCCAGAGGTCCCTTCCAACCTCAACTGTTCTGTGATTCTGCTTAGCTAGACTGAATACCTCATATATATCACCACCACATTAACTTCTTCCCTCTAAATAGCTAAGCAGCGAAAAAATAGGTTGGCCTGAACCTACCTCACCCTTCTTTCCTATTCTGTGGCAAGGGTAGGACTTGATACTATGTTAAACAAGCACCACAGAAAGCCAGAGAGAAAAGAAAACAGATTGCGGTCACTGATTGGGATTTGTCACAGACAGACTGTCGTCAATTGCTACAGAAAAGTGACCTGTGGTAGCATCAGATGAAAACTGACCCAGCAAAAAGGCGAGTGATGCAGCTGCACACAAAGTGTTAAAAAGAATGAGTGTCACCTTCAGTAGAGTCCTAGTCTCTCCCAGCTTAAGCAAGAAGGGTGTTTACGTCTGATACAGAGAGCATTTCTTGCATGATTTCTGCTTCCTTCACTCATAACATACGTACCGATTTCTAGGCAGAGTGCGCGTCTTGTTGTCTATTCCTCCAGTTCCTGCGTATTTGTTTTGGCCACCTGGAAACCCATAATTCTTGCTCTCTCCTATGAACAGCGACTCAGATACCTCCTGGCTGGCACCTTCATCGTTTGGGAAGCTCCCATCACTATCAAAGGAACGTCAGAGATAAGCTTTTAGCCAAGACTCTCCAGGAGATGAACACACTGAGGCGTAGTCCTACTTTCACTTCTGTAACAGTCCTCCTAAAGCAGAGCAGTCTAGACTTTATTTGGAATACATAGAACAATAAATTTAACAGTATTACAGGCTAACTGTCTGAAACGCCAGCAGAGAGTTGAGCATTACATTTTCTATCTCCCTTTGCAGTGCAGCACTCTTTCTTTTACAGCCCACTTCTGCGATCCTAGAACCAGTTTGCCATAATCTAAATGGCAGCAATTTTGGCTTACTACTTAAGTTACGTGATTCCTTTTTATTAGTAAAAGACTCTGCCCCCTCTAAATGCTCATCCCCTTTCTTTTCCATTACTCACTTTCAACTGTTCAGGAGGAAAATCAAAACTGCCTAAGGAATCATGCGATACCAGAAATACCTGGGTAAACATAACCCTTCTGGTGACAAGGCAGCCAATTGTGGTGAAACCAAGCACAGTGCAAGCTCTGGCAGCTGTGTCAGTCTACAGCCTTTGTAACATCATCTGCACCACTGGAAACAGAACCAGGTCCAAAACCGAAACTACTGCCTTACGGAAGTATACCAATTAATTTTAATAGATGGCCATATATTTTCTATGCTTCTAGGAAAGAAAACCCAGAAGTGATTAATGTACTCACCTAGCAAATGTCAAACCTATTCCATTGTCTGCAAACCTAAAAGAAAGGTCAAAGATTCAGTCATGTTTTCGGTATTATCCTACAATAAGCTACCGTAAGAGGACATCCTGCTAAACACCGAAGGAAGCCTGATTTTTTCTACTAATGGAATTTAGAACCACCACACACTTAACCCCTATAAAAATGTTGCTGCTAAAAAAAACCCAACCAAACAAGTAATTTTCTATATATTTTAAGGAGGAAGATGAGAGCTTCTGGGAAACCTTAGCTAACTGTATAAATTTACTGTCTCTACCAACTTCTAGGCTTTTTATTACATAGTTTCTTTTTGCTGTTTAAGGCAGGTTCTCATCTAATTACATACAAAGTTGTGTCATTTAAAGCAGCAGGATGGTGTGCAAGCAGTTGACAAGTTCCTCAAGTTAAGCATCAGTCTTCTCTTATAAGCCTGTTGTAATGCACTTTCATAAACAAAGCTTCAGGGGAAAATTCTTAACAATGTGCAGCTGTTTGCTTCCAGATACCTACCCAGAGTTTTGAATGAGGATATCCCCTCCCCTGACCCAGGCCCCATGATCATTGTTTTTGAAAGAGATTAATCTGTCAATCAGGGCAGCAACTCGGGGCTTTTCAGGGTCTGCATCTTGATGAGGTCGAAACCTGGGACAGATAAAAACCCAAATACTCAGTAGAAGAATACTGTTTGTTTTACACATGTCATATATATTGGGCTGAGAGAGCCTGAAAGATAAACACTCATGCTCATCTGATGGGCAAAATCCATTCTGCTTCATGTTTGGAATGACAGAAGCCAAAACCAGGTGCATCTCTAGCTCTCTATTTCCAGAAAAGTGTTTTCAGGGTATAATGAAGCAAGAACATAAAACTTCTCTTTTCCAGTAACTCTCACAGGCTTTTGCTCAATCTCCCCGAGTTTCTTTAGCTGCATCTTACCTCCTTTTATCCCCTTGCTTTTTCTTTTTGCCCTCCCCAAAGTACTCCCTCCCCACTTGTATTGCAGAATTATTGTGAAGGTTTGATGGAGGGAATTAAAGGTCCTTGGAAGGATATACAGGACTGACATGCACTAGACAAAAAAAGGCTGGAGGTTTGTCTAACTGCTCCTTCAATTCCATCAAACTCTTCTGATGTTGAGGGGCATGCTCTTTCTTTGAGCACACCTGAGATATTTTTCTATTCTAACCCAGAAACTCTGCATTGCTACCAAGATGGTCTCGTACAGCAAGTTATGCCTGGAATCTATTTTAGACAATGGGAAGAAAGAGCCTTATTAAAGACTGGTGGAAGCTTTCCCTTGATCATCCCCAAGATCCCAGAGAAAAGTGATACATTAAGAAAATATTACAAAAATGCATTTTGAGCAGGTAAAGATATATATGCCCCTTACCCCCATCACCTTGTACTAATTTGGATCTGCCCTGCTTCCCTGCTTTCAGGGGAGGAAAGGGAGAACAGGTGTATGTTTGGTTTTGACAGTCTCAGGCTCCTCAATTTATGTTTAAACCGCTCCAGTTTGGTTCCACATACAATGATTAGTGGCTTCATGTCGCTACAGAGCGCCTCATTACTTCTTTGGCACCTGTGAAACATGACCCCCATCTCATGCATCGAGTTTCTCACATTCTGTATTGATGCCCTGTCAACACACTACAGGTTCTCACAGGGTATTTTGCCCCTCATATGTATGAAGTATCACCAAAATTGGGAGCTTTCCTCTCTGCGTCTTCGACTATCACTTAACTATCTTCATCCTGAACACTGGTCAATCAGAAATAAAGATAATCTCATGAGCTGTATTTTCAGTCTTAATGCTTAGTTGTCATAATAAAATGTTGATGGATACAGTTATCCATTATTGTCATTTGACTGCTATCCCAGGCTATTTTATTTGAAGTTCAGGACAAGACTAACTAGGCACAGTATAACCTGGAATTTTCCTAGACTCTCCATTATTTTCTCTCAATTTGTAAATTAAAGAAAATGTGGTTGATTGTACTGTGTCTGCAAATATCCTTCAGTAAAACTGTACCACTGAGCTATGATCTCCAAGTCTAGAAGTTACGGCAGGAAACATTCAGCAGTAGGAAAGGCAAGTGGATGTGTAACTTGGCTCTGTAAGCTTTTTTCTAACAATTATTTAAAACTGAGTCATAAATCAGAAGACCATATTTTGAAGTAAGACAATTTAGCAGCAATTCCAGAAAATACTTCAAGCATGACAGTAGAGCATGTTTAAAATGATGCCTTCTAAGAGGCTGAAAATTACCCTGAGCAAGGGGTCAGAAAAAACAGCCAACTCCTTTAAGGCACACCATGCTCTGTTATTCCCAAAACAGATGAACAAGTGAAGGAAAAGAATATATATGAACTTATTGTCCTGTTGTTACTTACAAATACTTATATTGTTTTTAAAAAGTTTTTCCTCACATGAAGGTAAGAGCAGTCTAAGAACTTTGCCATTTTTCACTCACTTGAAAGACAATATCCTTTACCTTGCATTGTTGTCCAAGCAAAGATATTCCCTGGGATCATCAACACTAGCATTAGTTGTTTTAACACCCTTGTCAATGAACAAACCAGCCTGAAACAAGCAAGGAAAGAAAATTGATACTATCCAAAAAACTGAAGATAGAGTAAATGTTAAATTTCTAAAATTTAAAAACTTCACATTGCATTCAATACATGTATTAGAAACTCTTAGATCTTTCAGTTTGGCCTTAATTGACATATTGTCTAAGGGAAAACCAGCATCTGTCTCTGCTAATTTGGGCAAAGAATTGCCTGGGATTAAAAAAAATAAGTGATGGAAAATCATTAAAGTTCATTTCAGATATCTTTCACAACATCTAGCTATTTGAGGTTTTACACTTATTTCCAGATGCTGTTCTGGAAAATCTGGAATCCAATCTTGTGGTGAATTCAAAATATTCTCAGAAATGGAAAAAAAAAAAAAAAAACAAAAAAAAAAACACTGTGAAAAATGCTTTATATTTCATTTTAAAACTAAACTACCTTCACCACTGAAGCTGATTTTTGCCCAAGCAATCACCAACTTGAAACTCAATAATCCAGTATGAAATAATTTACTTGAGAAAACAGAAGCAGAAGGAAGCATTTGTGTTATTTAACCTGAATTACATACACAAATACTTGCAGCTACTTTTACTTCTGATCCAAATCATTTTACAACTGAGTGCTCCTATACGAGTAGATGGTCAGATGTGCTAGTGCAGTTCGCTCTTTTAACATGGAATTTTAGCACACAAACCGCTACCCTTGTTTAGAGATAATATGAGCCACACTGCTGAAACACTTTTTTCTTTCCAATGCACTTTTGTATTCAGTATGTTTTAATTCCAATCTGAACAAATGCCCTACAGTCCCAAACACACCATTAACACAACTTCTGTAAAATAGTGCATCGTTTCTCTGTTTTCCAGACACCGAGCTGCCAAGTAAAACCAGTTTCACTGGGTAAAAAAAGAAACCCAATAGTGATCCTGAACTTTATTAGGGAAACTTCAAACACAACCACTTAGGTGGCTTTGTAAATGCCATTATATTTTATACATATACACACACACTGAGGAGCTAGACTCCACATTATATCATTAATTTAAGGACTTTAACTTCACGTAGCTGAATGTGGAAAAGATACTAAAGTCACATTAATAAAACAATACTGAGTGCCTGTATCTAGGCTGAGAACCCTCTAACCAAAAACTACTGCCAATGGCTGAGCTCCTGAAGGCACCCTGGAAGCTTCATCTCTAGTCAGGGACTGTGCCACCATGTGCAAACACCTGAGTTACTGTACGCTAGAGACTCAGGGCAACAAGTCACAGCTCTTCCAGGAAGCTATTAGATGAATCACAACTGTAATAAACTTTGATGCTTCAAGGGTTAGCTTTCTTCAGAGTAGAAACAATGCCATCAGTAAGAGAGTAGCATCTGAAATGCTACTTCTGAGAAAACGTGTTTCATTAGAAGCATTAATTGATTTTAGCTGTTTGTGCCTTATGAGGATATTAACACAATGAATACTCAAAATGTGGCAAGAAACTATACACATGCCGGTTATATGCCATTCTACAATACCTAGACAGCATCATTCAGTTCAAACACAGCATGGATTGAATCCACCACGTAACCAGATTAAAATGTAAACAGACAAATACTAACACAAAACAGTTACAAAAAAAAAAAAAACCACAAACCAACCCCACTCCAAGTTTTTTTCAGTGAGATAATACATTACCTTAAAATTAGAATGAACCCTGTTGTTATAGAAGATTCCTAGGGGCGTGAGCTCTGACTTGGTTTCAATGGCTAAACTGTGAGAATCTCCTGTAGCAACCCTGTGGAACAAATACCATATCCCAGCATCCTGCAAGTAAGGAGATAATGACACCACTTATAAGCGAGTCTGATAATAGTATCTAGTCACAAAGTAAGTGTATGCTAAGTTGAACCCAGATATTTTAAGTAAGTAAGGAAATAATACATAGCCCAAACCAACTGTGCACAACGGAATATATTTTTCCAAATAAAGTCTCTGAACAACTGCCCAGTGAGAAAGTAGAAGGTTGCAAATAAGGCTATAATCTAGTGAATAATATCCACTAGAAAGCATTCTGCTTCTCTGTGAAGCAACACCACACTTCTAAGATACTCTAAAATTTCAAGACAGCAAAACGTCAGAGTTAACGTAATCTTTGCATTTCAGTTATATTTCATTACACATACTTGATTTTCCTTTGTTTACTAGTAAATCATAACGTTTACAGTAAAATACTCAAACCCCCTCCTCTCCTCCTTACTGTTACAGTCTGACTAAAGGTTTGTTCATCTCTGCTCACATCAGAATTTAATGACACAGCCAAAAAACCCACAAGAGCTTTCAGAAGAAGGCAAAAAAAAGCACATCAAGAAGTCTGGCCAGTTCAGAGCACTGTGCCAATAACATGCAGTAATAATTTCAGCATCTGTTCATCTTCTCCACTTCTTCAACATCCCTGCTCTTAAAGAAGCTGGATTTATCTGCTAAATGAGACCCTTAAAGGTTCCCCTTTCAACTACATCTGGGTTCACAAGAGGTGGCATTACGACAGCCCCCGCATAGCAGACACATACAAACACGAAGAATTTTGCCCGACCACATGCTCTGTGCCCTTGTAAAATAATCGTTGCATAAAGCACACTAAAGGGTTAAACAGTAGCTAAAGAAACACTGTGTACCAAGTGCTCCATTTCATGAAAAATAGTCATCATCCCCCTGTTCAAGAAACGTGGATAAAGCCAATTCACTCCAGCTTAAAAGATTTCACGCATTTCACTCTGAGAATATACTCATTTTCCAAGCAGTCCTGGAAATTCTGCTTCTCAGTAACATATTCCCATCCGTAATGATGACACATTTTGACATTTCTGGTGATTAATAATTCCAAAGCAAATGTGGATGTTCCGTTAATAAAAATACCAAAATCTTACTTCACATATAATTAAATACAGCTCTGTGCTTGGCAGACTAAAGTAATTTTTATCCAAAACACATCCTGATGCTTGGAAAAAAAGTTTAATAAACTTAAAAGCTCCTTAAGCACTTGCAAGCATTCAAAGAAAGGAAAGAGGTCGTCCCCCCCCTGCCCCGCCTATATAGCTCAAACAAAAGAAACATCTATTGCTGATACACCCTTACAACAGGCTTCATTGTGTAACGAAGGAGCTGGAGGGGAGCAATGGAATTATTTTATTTGCTGGCAACTTGTTATAGTTTATACCAGCAAAAGCTCTACAGTGCAGAGCTGTTTGTACCAACACAGTTGCAGTATTCCGTTTCTGAAACATAGTAAGCTGTAGTCCCTTTATACTAATGTGTTTACATCCATGCAAGGGAGGTGTATCAGAGTGGCAAAGCTTCGTGATGTACCCAAATGCTCGCTCTGACCACACACATTCTGGTAATGAAAGGAAGTGACATCTACTGGGATACACTACAGAGGCAGAAAGAGACCCTGCAGGTTTTAAGCACCAAATCACAGAAGCTGTTTCCTTTGACTTAGCCTGCAATGCTAGAAAAGGGTAAAGGAATATTACATAAAGCAGGCAAAACAGAAAGATATTGCATAGGGAAGAGAAGAACTGTTCTGATTCAGTGTGTCGAGATCCTTCCTAGTGGTAGACAGCCAACTAGAAAAGTTTGTCCAAAAAACAAACAAACAAAAAAAGTGCCAGACAACACAAAAAGCAGAACAAAATTTTCTATGATTTTTTATACTCTAGGTATTTCAACTCATTTAAATATCTTGAATCCTATTCTATTAATAACAGTTTATTATGTACCCTGTGCCTCAGAATACACTGAGTTACACTTGTGTTCTACTTCCAGCACTGGAGCCTTCGCAACAACAAAAATCTTTCCCGTTTTCCATTCCCACTGATCTCTTCAGAAAAACCCACTCAAAACCATGCACGTATCAGCCTCTCATCCGATGTACGGGCAGAACAGACTCCAGCCCTTTCCCCCCAACATATACCAAGTAGTTCAGCTTTGCTTTGCAAACAGCTGTGACAAGAGATTTGCAGTAATATAAGGTTCACAACAAGTAAAAACATATCAGCCGTCACTGATGGGAAACAAATGACTAATGACTGGCAATAAAGTGCTTTAGCCGTTTCTTCTTACACAATGAACGTTTTTTTTGTAGTCATTTTTCATTCCAATGACAATAGCTCTGAAGACAAATCTTGCAGAGCAGTGACACAGGAAACTCATGACAACCTACAGAAAATACAGAAGCCTTTATATGAAATGCACTACTTCTTTGGATATAAAAGGATTTATTTCTACATACACACATTGACAACACTGTCAGGTCTAATAACTACAAAGAGGAAGAGATCTCCTCTGTTCCAGTCAGAACAAAGATTTTTGGCGTGTCTTAAATACACACCTAGAGCAACCCTGCACTTATAATGCCAATATACTGCCAAACATAAAAAGAATATATTCGTATATAAAAAAGAAAAATGTATGTATTTGGGGGTCTGTGTTACAGGTGTTACAAATACCAGTGGCATCAGTAGTTTGTGTTGAGTTACATCCATATGCCTCACCTGTGAGCCTGCTGCTGCATTATTTATAAGATGATTGTTGGGATGAGAAATCCAGAACGTTGAAACTGCCCTGAAATATTATTCAGAAAGAAGTTATTATGGAAAAGCTCTAGCTTCTACAGACATATCTACCCTTTGTAACAAGCACATCAGAAGAAGTTAAACTGATGTCTGAAGTCACTGCTTCACACATGAAATAAAAATCACCTCCACCCACACATTTAGAAGTCAAAAATCCTTCTTTTTTTAAGTTCAATGCACAGTGTTTCAATTTATTGTTGTTCAGATACTCTGTGCAATGACAAACTGTTTTAATAAGCTTCTACAAGACGTCAATAGTATGCAGAAAAACTAGTGGTGACAACTTGAGAATGTGCATGCCTTGACACGGAAGTAACAATGCGGCCTTAAGAGTCTATTGAACAAGTATTGCAAGAAACAAAAATCTTCCTACAAACCAACTTATTTATTCTCTTTAGTAAAAGACTAAACACTAATTCTCTTTAAATACCACTACTATGTGAACTACATTTAAGGTGTCTGCAATCATTAAATTATACATAAAAATGTCTCCATCTGTATATTGTCAGGAGATCATCAGCAGTTTAACTGCTGCAGCTGGTTCGGGTTTACTTTTTCACTGTGAAATACTCACATGCAGTCTGTGGCTGGCACTGGGACATAACTTCCGTACACTTTATTCCTAATACCAATACACATGCTGCTGTTTCTATCTGTAGGAAGAAGAGTGCCTGGTTTCGTGACTAGCCCAAGGTTGTGGAACAAAGTATTCCTCTGCTCAATGCCATCTTCTGTGAAGAAACAGTGACCTAGTGTGTCATAGCCAATGGTGTCCTTTATCTGCAGAAATACAAGTTCATTATGTCAGTAGCAATAGCATTTACTGAGATTTATTTGACAAGTACCATTTAGTTTTACTATCTTGGCACAGCTGCAGAGTGAAGCTTCAGTATCAGCAGTTCAGATGATTCAAGCACACAGTTTTATTTATCCCTGACAAACATACTACTATGTCTGGAGAGCTTAGCTGCCTGGAAGAATCTGAAGAAGCAGAATGGTGAGACCTGTTAAAAATAAATTACTGTTTACATTTGTTCATTTATTCATTGCAATAAAAAAAAAATCACTGCTGAGCACTAAACTTGAAGAAGCGGGGGACGTAACTATTTTTGTTTTAAATGCTGTTTATAACATTTATTTCAACACAGTATGTTTTACTCTCCTTGCACCTACCAACAAGCCATTAGTTGCATGAACAGTCACACATCTGGAAAAACAGTGATGAATGGAAAGACCCTCCAGATAAGTCTTAAAACTATAACCTCCTTTTTCATCCACATCCCCACAAAGATGAAAGTGAACAGGGTAACTTCCAATCTGCTGCTGGCCCATTTGCTTCAATTCCACATAGGAGAGATGAACAGATGTAAAATTCTTCAAAATCTAAAAATATAAGGAGAAGTCCAGAGTGAATAACCAACTATTTGCTTTTTAAACAATAGAAATGTAAGTTAATACGTCGTCAATACCAGACGTACAGGAGTTAGCTGTACACAGTTACCACAGGCCAACACAATAAAAGTTAGAACATTCATTACTGTCTTGGTCTATATCCTGCCTTACAAAACAGTATCCTTCATAAATAAGTGTAAAAGCTAAATCTCCATGTGGCTAAAACAGAGCAATTTTCACCAGACACGTTGCCACACTTTATTATTTGGTCTTTACCAGCTGGCATGTTAAATACTTTTTACATATAACCACGCACTGTCCAAATAAACAGAAGTTACCCACATCAGGGCCTGCCTATACGCAAGCTGTACTAGCGCAGCCCCACCTGGGACAAGCTCAGTTGAATAAAATCACAGAATAATACACATCCAGAAGAATGTGTTGAGATACCTGGTCCATTCGCCAGCTCAGTGCAGGGTCAGCTTAAAGACAGCTGCCTCAGCACATTGCCCAGGGAACACCTCCAGCCACAGAGATGCTTGTACGACGTCAATTTGTTCTTCCCTTTTCATTTTCCTGGTACCTGAGCAGAATCTGCCGTGTTGAAGCTTGGTCCCATTGCCTCTTGTCCTATCATCGTGCACCTCCAAGAATTGCTCTGGCCTTCCTGAACCCCCCCATGCCTGAAGACAGCAATGAGATCCCTCTTCTCCACCTTTGCCACACCAAACAAGCCTTGTTCTCTCAGCTCATCATCTTGTACTCCCACACACCACCTTCACTGGGGACACCCCAACACATCTACATCTTCTTTGCAATGGGAACCCAAAACTGGACATAGTACTCCAGAGGAACTTCTTTGTTAAGGAAGATACGAAATTGCCTTCAGAATCATACAACTTGACAGTAACACGGCCTAATACAAGGGAAAAAAACATAATGGGGCTGTACCCATAACACAGGAAAGCATACCTATTTTCTTCCACCTAACCTGCTACAAAAACAGAAACCAAGTGCAACAGCTAAACTGCAACAAGCTAAGCTGAAAAAAAACCCAACCTTTTTTGTTATTTCATTGACTTACCTGTATTGGGCATTTATAAAAAATAACCATTTTCGTATTTACTTTGTCCTCTAGGGAAATTAGTAATACAGACTTTCATTTTTCCCCTCCTCTAATCACACTCCAAAGGTTTGTATGCCTACAATACGGAAGGATGGTAAAAACCAGGCATCCCCGAGATCTCTGACTTTTAACACTTAAAAGCACTAACGTAGTCGTAAAACTACAAACCAAGGCATCTCCTCACTGCCCCTAAACCTCTTTTATGCTACTGTCACAGTGACCAGTGGAAAATCCAGGATGATCAAAACCGCTGAGGCCATTAACATTTGCTAGTGCCTAGGCTCCCTCTGCTTGACAACACAAGATTAACATAAGCCGAAAATGCTTTTAAAGCTGAAGCCTAGGTTTGGCAGCAGACACTGAACAGCCTCCTGGGAACAGTTTAACAACTTTGATGACTCAAAATGTTTATTTTCTGTTCTATCTTCCAGACATCTGAGGGGTCTGCTGTATTTGTGCTATTGTGGCAATCAAGGTCATGCTTTGCAAGATTCACAGCTTGTCATTAGCTTCTTTCACTACATTATCTTAAACACAAAAGAGTGCCTTGAGCCCACCTACTTCTCTTCCACAAAACAAAAGCTGCCACACAGTAGGGAAAGAGCCTACTTTCTTTCCCACCATTATGTCTACCGCTATGAAATTAAAATCTGCATCCAAATATATTAGAAAGAGAGGTTTAAACTGTGACCAGCACATAATGAGCACAAATACATTTGCATTTAAAATACAAGGCCTCAAAATTCTCCAGCATCAGTGGAGCTGATACACTGCTGATCAGTCCTTTAATCTAAAAACTGTAAGGGAATATGAGTTTAAATATTAGTTTCTATAATACTATTTCCCCTCAGCTTTATGTTTATGCTAACACAAGAAATTAGAAGCAGTTTCCTTTACATAACCATAGTATTTTCATTTTTTTAAAAAAATGAAATAAAAAACCACCACGGTACAACTCAGTTTCTTCCCTCTCCGTGCCTCTCCAGTGCCCAGTTTCACACGAGGCAGATCTCTAGGATTCAATGCTCATCACTTGGGGAGTGAGAAAGGCAGTGAAAAGGAGGGAAGACAGAGAAAAGGGAGGTGAAACTTTATTCTTTAATATTACAGGATGCACACGCACACATCACTTGTAAGGTTTAATCCCTGCTATACAACGTCGCAATATATGCTGGATACCTACAACGTTTCATGCACTGATATCCCTTCCTCCAATTCTGCAGACTTAAGTCTTGATGAGTTAAATCTAATTTTGGGAAAGCCGGGAACCAAGTCATTTCTATACAACATAACTGTATGAACTGATCTTGAAATTTTCAAATCCCTCCAAGCATCAATCTTTTTGTCCTCAGTATGCCTTTACATGACAGAAAGCTACTTCAAAATGTTTTTCAGACCTTGATATGTCCACCAAATGTATCGTAATTGAAGAACTGGCACTCCTTTTCACGATAGCAGGTATTTTCTGTCTCCCCCTTGATTAAGATGTTCCTTGTAAGAACTCCGACTTCTGCCCTCATGTCCACTCCATCAATAACTTCTCCTACATGAGGAAACTGGGGATTTTCTGTCCAAAACCAGTTTTTTAAAGGAGAAAAAAAAAAAAAGCGGTCATTGATTAAAAGCAAAACAAACTTGTTTTTTATAAGCAAGCCAATTGTAGCAACAAACCTCATGCATTCCGATACCTTAACATGCTGTTCTCTCTTAGCTTTTCTTATGCTAAGGCGCACAAAAAGCACATAATTGTTAGATCAGAAACACCAACCCAGCTAACACCAAGCCCTAAACAAATCCCAACATTTTATTTGCAAGTGCATCTTAATTTCAGTCCAACAGTTTGTGAATGGATAAAAGAACAAAGAAGAGTTTAAATGAATCCAACTTTTAATGAAACATATATGCAGATTTGCTTTAAGAGACGAGATGCTGGCTGCTCAATCTGTTCCAAAGAATAATTAAGAACTGAAAATGAGGCCAAAATGCCTTTAGAAAATACTGTATTCACCCCCCTCTGACAGAAAAAAGGATATGCTTTCCTAACTAAATTTGCTCTTTCCTAGATAGCTATTCTGAGGATGCATAAACTAAAATTAGGGAAAAGAAGATACTCTGGTTTTACAATGTTCTTCCAAAGAAACGATCAATTTCTTATTTATCTATACAAACCGAGAAAATTATCTGGTCCTGTAAACATTAAAAAAAAAATAATCTATTTATGTGTTTATTTTTTTAAAAGATTTACTGATTCCTTGAATACAGACTATCACTATCCCTTCAAAGCTTACAGAAGGATACAAGCCTAGACTGGTCATTACCACAATACGAGGCAGAACCAAGAGTGGTATTAATTCTGTACCTGCTGCTGAGGATTTAAAAAGACAATAGATGTCTATAAATGGGACTGCAATCCTCTCCTAGAAGGCTTACCTGTTGTTTTGCCCTATATTTGACTAGCATATATAAATCAAAGTGAAGAAAGAGCAACTAGGCCTCCTACAAAACAATACTTTTTGGGTTTCCTGCTGCAAAGGGGCCAAAATAGCGAAAAACTTAGCAAAAGTTACAAGAAATAATTTCAAAAGATAGTGAGTTCTTCACCGTGT
Organism: Nycticorax nycticorax; assembly: GCA_023375905.1. NCBI lineage: Eukaryota > Metazoa > Chordata > Aves > Pelecaniformes > Ardeidae > Nycticorax > Nycticorax nycticorax. Next base: position 9,094,748 of record JAKFQP010000061.1, on the reverse strand, counting down.
TAAGTTTGCCATTCCACAGAAAATTCATTCCTTGTGGAACAGATATATAGGGTGGTTTGGAGATTTTTTTAAACAGTATCCGTTACTATGACAAAGGAAACTTGATACTGGGGTGAAGAAGACTGAAGATGGGCCAGTTCACCTCTTTAAAGAGCTATATATAGCTCAGACACATTCATTTTCCAAAAACCCTGAAGGTTTTGTATATTATGCCATATTCTAGATTTTGTAAAAAAAAAAAAAAAAAAAAAAAAAAAATCAACTTTTTTTTTTTTTTTTTTTTAAATCCTTTAAAAGCAGCTGCTTTTTCACAGGACTTGATTTCCGAGAGAAACAAGAGTTTGCACATACATTATTCAGTGGTGACAAAAACGTTCTTAAACTTCACACTGCAACCTTCAAGTTAAGCTTGCTCTTTAAAATACTGTGCTCAATAACGCCCACAAGGTGAGACACTTCAGAACAAAGCCTGGGAAGCGGCATGCTCAATGGCACTAAGTCAGCTCTGCAGCTTCATGCACCCTGTTATTCTCTGAGGGATAATAAGGTGAGCTTAGATAGCTTTTTCCATACCTGGGACTTCACAATGCAGCAAAACATATCTGACCCATGCTAATAAATGCTACGGGATGCAAACTGCACTGCAAAGCAGACACACAAACTGGCAGTCCCTTAAGAAATGGGGAAGCAGGAAGGTTTGAGGGTGTTCACAGAAGACTTCCAAGACCGGACAAAGAAAAAAGAGGGGTTTCAAGAAAAGGAAGTTGCACCACACAGAGGTGAATAGGACAAAACCAGGTCCTGAAAAGCACTGATCTAGAATCACAGAATCGCTTAGGTTGGAAGAGACCTTTGAGATCAATCCCAACCATTAACCTAATGCTGCCATCCCACCACTAAACCATGTCCCTAAGCACCTCGTCTACCCGTCTTTTAAATACCTCCAGGGATGGGGACTCTACCGCTTCCCTGGGCAGCCCATTCCAGTACCTGACAACCCTTTCTGTGAAGAAATTTTTCCTAATGTCTAACCTAAACCTGCCCTGGTGCACCTTGAGGCCATTTCCCCTCATCCTATTGCCCATTACCAGGGAGAAGAGGCCAACCCCTGCCCCACTACCCCCTCCTGTCAAGTAGTTTTAGAGGGCTTTAAGGTCTCCCCTCAGCCTCCTCTTCTCCAGACTAAACAACCCCAGTTCCCTCAGCTGCTCCTCACAAGACTTGTGCTCCAGACCCCTCACCAGCTTTGTGGCTCTCCTCTGGACATGTTCCAGCAAGGCAACATCTTTCCTGTAGTGAGGGGCCCAACACTGAACACAGGATTCAAGGTGCGGCCTCACCAGCACCGAGTACAGGGGCATGATCACTTCCCTACTCCTGCTGGCCACACCATTCCTGATACAAGCCAGGATGCTGTTGGCCTTCCTGGCCACCTGGGCACACTGCTGGCTCATATTCAGCTGGCTGTCAAACAGCACCCCCAGATCCTTTTCTGCCATCTAACCACAGAATAGCACCAGTTATTTTTTGCTACAAACTGATGCTGCAGCCCACCAGAAAGGAGTGAGAGGGGAAGCTCAAGCCCTGAGGCTGATGGGACAGCCAGGGAGGAGGGCACGGGCGTGGAAGGGGCACGGAGCCGCAGAAGGAAAAACACAGACGCCGGCAGAGTGGGGGAGCCAGCCCCATGGGAGGCTCTTCTGAAGTCAAGCAGAATGACTCAGATAATAAAAAAGGAAACAGTCAACAACATGCATGACCATATCATGCCCATCACGCCCAAAGGAAAAACAGATTGCAACTACTCAGGGATATCCTGTGTGAGCAGAGGCTTGGAAGTGCCATTTATTTCATAACCGTTTTGCTGGTGGAGGGGGAACTGAGGGGAGGAGAATAAAAAAAAAGGTAAGAAACAGGTTCAAAGATTGCCATTTTTTTTGTTTGTTTGTTTCCTTTCTCCTTTTTTTAAGAACAACAGAAATAATTATAGTGATAACACTTCAAAAGATGGGAAGGGCACTAAAGGCAAAGGAAATGGTAATGACCACAGCAGCCATTCAAGGACCTATAAAGAGAACTAGTGAAAAGACAGAAAGGAGCCAAGACAGGAAAACAAGCATAATCCTCTTGGAAGAAAACTAAAGCATTCAATGAGCCTGGGAAGAAAGCAGAAAGAAAAGTTAGTGTGGTAAGCTGTGAGGCAGACCTGACATTATAGAGCGCAATTTTATAGCAAGGATTAAGTACGCGTTCCTGTACAGGGACCACAAAGCAACACAGAGATAGGTGAACAGACTGTTCTTTACTGCTCCCGCTGAAAGGGACCCTCCAGGGCATGCTACCGTGGCCACCCGTTTGACACAGGTCTTCAAGCGTGACTGTTCTCATACCTTTGACTTTGACCTGATGCTTGGTACACTCTGGACAGGGAAGGAGGGTGAATTCCTCTGTCTGATACATTGAATAGTCTGTGCTTGCGACCACAATCCGGTCCCCAGGCTCCCAACTACTAACATCATCCAGAAGGTTCAGTATCACTCCACCTACAGCTTCCACCTGGAAGCCTGAAATTGGAACACCTAAGTAAAAAAAAAAAAAAA
>JAKFQP010000061.1:9078138-9091696 GCA_023375905.1 Nycticorax nycticorax | reverse complement strand
TTTTTTTTTTTTTTTTAATAAAAGTCTACACATTTTCATAGGGCTGTAATGAACAGTAAGGAGTGGTATCAAATAGCTCAATTACTTAACAAATAAATATCCGACTACCTTAAAATAAAAACCAAAAAAACCACCTTCTGAGGCAAATAAAATATTGCTTAGTAATTCTACAAACAGAAAAAGATGACTGCCCATAAAAATAAAAACTCAGATCAAAGATATCTTAAATACAAAAAACGAATAAAGATAAAAGCAAATGAGTGGTAGGCCTTCCAGGATCTTTATACCACAGATTCAACTCAGCATGAGAAAAGCTGCCTAAAGTTCAGCAAACAGCAACAGCAGATTGTAACAAGAACAGAACATTTCTCTTTGGCTTCTACCAAGTTTTCTTTTTAGGATCATAATCAACATCTCAGAAGCTTAGATTTAAAATGTAAGTGAATGGCAAACTACTAAAAGAAAAGAAAAAAAAAGTCTGTTTCAGCCTTTTATAAGGTCTCTTCTATCTAAATATATATTAAAAATAAAGAGTCTTTAATGTTATGCTGTTCACATACTGCATACAAATAGATCAAGAAAATAGGTTGTACTAAAGAACTGTGTCCTCATACTTCATCCATAGCAAAAAAACCCAGACCAAAACCACCACCAAATCCCCCACACCACCTTACAGCAGCATACAGAAATTTAAATTGCGACCAACAGTTCTAGCAAAAAAAGCATATACAATATTTTGTACTTCTTCCCCAACTGCAGGATTTCACAAAATGCTTTCCTACCATCGTTCCATTCGCTGTAAGCTCTCACAACAAACTTCTGGCCATCCACTGTGAAAAACTCTTTCTGAGCAAGAGCTTTCCCACCAGTGCTGTGATTTTCATAGTTTCTCACTGATTCATTACAGGAAGAATTTCCACCACCTATGACACCAACGAAAGCCCAGGCTTGCCTGTGGAAAACAGAAGTAAATGTTTAAGAGTAATGGTCCTTAACAAATTCTTCACAAACAGATAAAGGACAAGACAAGGAGCACCCAAGTCATAAATAACCCTTCTGCCTGCTCTTCCAGATTAATTTTAAAATGCAACTTCAAAATGCAGAAACAAAGGGGGCAGTACTCATTGAAAAGAAATGCAAGTTTAAAATTGGATGGCCCGCATACAAATTGGCAAACACAAGAGCTCTTAATGGAGAAGACTTTCAGATGCATTTTTAGTACAACATCCAACAAGATGCTCTTTTTCCAAAAGCAAATCAGGAGACACAAGCAAAAGAAGTTGATACGGGATCCTACTCCCAAACAGCTTTGCCGGGGCACAGGAAGAGCAGAAGCCAGTGCTGATGTTCCTACCCAGGCTGCCATCAGGAGTACCAGGGGACCCCGCCGGGAAGGATGGACACAGCCAGCAGCGGCCGCTGGTGATCACTGTGCTGGACAGGCAATACCTTTTCACAGCATCGAGATGCTGACACCCAGAAAAGGAACTGCCTACAATTACGCACCCTTTGCACGAGGGATCACCGACGTTCCTCAAGGCTGCGACCAAGGATTTTTGCTTTTCCCCCCCCTCGCTGGCCCTTCCCTCAGCTGGACACCTACTTGGCTGAGCACTGGCGCAGAGCAGGGAATGGTCCTGGATGTACTTCCCTTTCCTACAGCTCTGCTCAACTCATCCAAGTTTTTGGAAATGGAAAACAAACCGCATGCCACAGAAAGCTGCCACCAAGTTCAAAAAACAAGACTATTTTGCTGTCCTTTACTCCTCTGTAATGCCGTAATTATGTGCGCAGAGGCAGCGGTCGAGATCATCTATTAAAAAGCTGAACAATCTTGCATCGCTGAAGTTGAATCATTCACCCCAAATGAAAACTGTGTCAGCTAGCTGGACTGCAGTCTGTCGCTAATGATTGGCTCAAAGGCAGGCATCAAAACCACCTTCAATCCAGCTGCCTTTATTTCGGTCTCTCGTGATGTTCTTACTGATCAGGATTGAAAAGCAAACGAAACTCTTTAGTGCTAACCTATTCATAGGAATAGTACATCCTGGGCCAGCTTTTCAGTAGCAGCAGCAAACAGGCTGAACGTTTCACATACCAACATTTGGGATATTTTAATCCATGCTGTTTTGTGGGAAGGAGGCAGAAGGGGAGAGGGATGTAACGGAGTATGCACCTCCACACCAAAATCTCCTTCACTAGCTTTACAGGTTTAACGAAACGACCCTGCTCTTCCTCCACGAGCACTTGGGCAGAGCTACTCGCCTGTCTTCCACAGCAGAACAAGTCGGTTTTATGTGCTCTAATGAGCACTCTAATGACTAATGAAAACGAACAAGAATCGGTTCAGCAGAGACAGAAGAAAGGCCGCTTCTTCCCGGATGCGGGCTGAAGGAGTTCCTCATTTTGGACAAACTGGGGTGGAGAGGAACACCAGAAAGCCCACACCTCTGGGCCAGCTTGGGGCTGGCCGGACGGTGACCTGGGCAGCTGCCACGCGGGCGCTGGCAGCTTTTGGGAGGTGGCGCTTGCTGCAGGACGTCCTCCCAGGTCTCGGCCCCTCCGACCACACGGCTCCTGAGGCAGCTGCTGCAAGCAAGCACTTTCCATCCCACGACCACATGCTTACACAGGCACTGACAGAAACGAGCTCCTGACGGGAACTGAGGTCAGAACGCGCTGTCCTGACTGACGCCCCAGCCTGCCTCTGCCGAAGCGGAGGGCGGAAACTAACTGGAATCCAGATGTCAGGGGACAGCAAGGGGTAAGAATAGCACGGCAAAACTAAATGACCCATTTTCTGGAAAATAGGAGCAGGTCATACAACACCACCTTAATGGAAGCTGAAGAACAGACTGACAGTTACGGTTCGGAGACTGGGTGTCCCTTTCACTTGCATTGCTAACCCCTGCGACAGCGTAAAGACAAGTTCAGAAGATCCACTGCAAAAAGTCATTTGCGACAACTAAATGAACGGCACAGCAGTTTAAGTTTCCTGCTTTAATAATGCCTATTGTACCTCTTCTCCTGCCCCACCATCCAAACCCTGACCAACCGAAAAGAATGGTCAAAAGATACAGAAACACCTTACAGGTGTTCTTCAGTAACAAAACATTTTTACAGATAGGTTCCCTTGCATAATCAGCGGAGGGGTAATGTACTTTCATTTCAACGGTGCATGCATGGGTATGAAGACGATGCTGCTTGATACACAGGACCAGCATCCCTTCCCTGCATTCAGCCTCTAGCTTGGCATTCCTTGCTCCTCCAAACTGTTAAGTCATATGCATTAAAAGCTTCACCTAGCAACTGTTTTCTGTCTGTGTTTGAACAAGAAAAAAACTCCTGGCTGCACACAGTTTTGGTTTCTGTAAAGAACAGTGAAAGAGAGCAATTCGAGTAAGTAATAAAGTCTATCACACGGCTACCTGTAACCATCGGTCTCTGCACTATCAAAATACTGCACACCGAATACTACTACTGCAGTACTACATACAACACCGAGAACCCTCTGAAGACTTTAAGAGCAGACACTGTCAAAGTTTAACAAATCCCCCAAAGGCAGCAGAATCTGTATCTAATCTTCACTCGGCACAAAAGAGAAAATAAATTATTTACCTGTAACTCAATCCTCTGACAAACTTACTTCCCAGAAGATTTTGAATAGTCACTCTGGTTTCCTCCAGTAGATTTTTAGCAGCTGAATCTCCTACAGCAATAGCAACAATGCGACCAGGACTTCCATTTTTCAGCAAGTTCTGGAGCTTCAAGCTTTCTTCTGAAAATTCGTGAGTATCAAACTTCAGCATTTCCAAAACCTCTGCTGTGTCCTGATCGATTATTCTCACATGTAGTCCTCGGGAAAAATTCTTTTTAAACATATGACCACCATAGGCCAGCCCTGAGAAAGACATAGTCTTTGACAGAAGGGTCCATGATAACTTCTGGTGCCCATGCAACTCCAGCGTTCCTTCAGGGCCCACGCCAATAAATTTTTTGCCAAATTCTGGCACATCAGCACCTTCGTTTGACTTCCCATACAAAATAATAGTTGCTTTGGATTTATAGCGGCATTTCTCTGCTCCAACATGAAGCATTCCACCATCCTTTATCAGGATAAATCGAGTTCTCAAGGTAATATTTTTAGAACCTTCTTTATCATCACCAAAAACAAGTAAACCTAAAGGAAAAAAAAAAAAAATCAGTAGGTCAAAGCAAAATTCAGATAGATTCAAGAACCAAGTTCTGCAATAGGAACAACAGAAAAATTACAGATTTATTTCCCACACCCATGAATTAAGCTGTTACGATCCTACATATGGTTAAGAATATTTGGGAAAGTAATTCCTACCATTTGTCTCTCTAAGAATTTGGTCGGTTTATTCCTTATTTTTCCTGCCATTTTAGTAGAATTACTAATGTACCACAGTCACCATCTGAAGACAATCAAGATCTTGTACAAGGCAGGCTACTACACAAGTCTTGTTTTACTATACCCTACAGAAAACCATGTCAACGCTCCACTGAAAAGACTCTACAGTGTTCACTCATCTTTTTAATGATATTCCTGGCCTGGTAGCAGGCTGAAAAGTAACAGCAGGGGAACTGGTCAATAAGCTGCAATATAAAATTCCAACACATTTTTCGTGTAATCACAGAAGTAAGAAACTAAGCTCATCTTGTCATTTCATACCTCCATCCTGTATAACTATAGAGTGTACTGTAGCATCTGAGTCCAGACGAAACAAATCCCCTTTTTTGATAAAAACTCTCTTTTCGGGATCTTTTCCAGGGCTCCAGTTTTTAAGACGAGGATTCTGATCGGGACAATTCTCTGCAATACAATGTGAAATTCAGCTTTTAAAAAACAGGCGTTGGCACATCCATCAAGGCAGCATTAGGATGAACATGAGCAAGGCAGACTGTCACGCACAAAGGATTCCCACCTCCTTCTGTGGTTACAATACTGCAGCTGCCTGATGCTACTGCTAGTATTCAAGCAGCCGAAAAGATACCTGAAATGTCACTAAATTCTCGAGGGCGGAAAGGCATTCTTAGACTGAATTGAACTACTGATGACCACAGACATATACTGTTGACAACAGATACTACCAAACCCTATCTGGGTTTTTTTGGTTTGGGTTTTTTTTGGGGGGGGGTGGGGTGGGGGGGTGTTGATATTTTCTACATCACCTGCAGTAGATGAGAAGAGGTAAGTGGGAAGCACCGAGATCCACAGCAGTCACACTGAGCCCGGGAAGTCCTAAGCCAACTAACGTGGTTGTAAAGCAAATTATCTCACCTCCCTCAAGGTCTCTCCCTGCGTGAGAAAGGCTGATCCCTTCTTGCTTTTAAGCATCCAAATCACTTCTTTCAGTGTAGGTTTGCAGGTAAGGGATAAAGAGGGACAAGACATCCTTAGTGTATTTAATATAATACCTTGCTGGTTAAAGCAGTTTCTTGGGGGAGGCAAGACATTTGGGTCTAACCTCAGGGTTTCTACTCCTCAGGAAGCCAGCTTAGGTATCAGGCTACAAACCACGCGAGAGCAGAAACAAATGCAATCCTCGCTGAAACACTGCTGAAGGTCTGGCACCACAGAGGCAGTAACGCTGCACTACGAGGCCAGAAAAGGAGAAGCAGCAGCAGTAAGTGACAGGGTTGTGTGATTTCGGATGAAGTTACAGCAATGTAGTATTTGCAACATGCACATCTTTAGCATATTAAGCAGCTGAGTAACGCAGAAGCACAGACATACTACAAAAACAGAAACGGGAAGTATATTCCTTGGATTTTCTTACCAAAAGAAAAGTCAGACTGAAAATATTTTTCTCAAGCAAAAGACAACCAAAAAGGTGCCAAAATAAACAGGTTAGCAGCCCAACTGAGAATAACAGTCAAAATAGCCTTTTCACACATTATCTTCTGGAGAAAAACACCCACACAACTTTTGGGGCAAAAAGCTATTAGCAATAGCCCATTCTTGCAAAATCTAAAGAAAGCAAAACCTATCCACAAGTTTAACACAATCCAGCCTTAGTTTTGCTGACAGAAATGTTTTTCCTTTGGTCTTACTGCCCACATATCAAATCCTTTCCAACTCAGGAAACCCACATAAACCAAGATTTGACTACCAGTGGGAAAAAAATTAGCAGAACTGCATAAGGGAAAAAGGCATCCAAGTAGTAAGAGAAAAATAAAAACAGAAGAAAATCTTTGGGGGGGATTCTAAGAAGACAGCATTCAGAAAATGAAATACAACACATGAGGGAAAAGCTAAAAAGCAAGCAGCAAGACTGCCGAGCACTCACCAGATAAATGCAAGTCTATTGCCTGACTCATGCAGAGTCACTAAACCCCTTTCCCCAGATACCACACACACAAGCACTGTGAAGAAACATATTTCCTGGCTGGCAGCAAAGGGCAATGTGAGGAAACCATGAGTCAGCATGATGATGATTTCTGCTTAGCGTGATTCACAGAAGATCTAGTAACTATTAAGTTTTTCTCTCAGAATCATAGAATCGTTTAGGTTGGAAAAGACCTTTAAGATCATCAAGTCCAACCGATTCAGAACGAAGAGGTATAGCACAACCACCAAAAAAACCCAACAATTTAAAATCTATTGTACATTACAATCCAGCAAGGAAGCCATCATCATCAGAAACAGGCACTCCTCTAATACAAGCACACTTCTGAAACACAGTGGATCAACTTTTTGCCAAGCAGATCAGATGTGCTCAGCAAAAATTTAAAATTCTCCCTTAGCAATTGCAGCGGGGTGCAGGAAAACACAAAATACTTAGTACTTCACTGTACATCACCTCCAAAATTGCTGATTAGATTTTACAGAGCCCAGTCATTGTCTCTACAGTTAAGGTTAAATGAAAACCGAAGCATAGACCAGAAAACATTAGGTAGTTATGGCCTTACCAAACTTAACCACTCATGTTGAAAGTTTTTCGAGTCAAGCCTCTGCTTCAGAGCATTTTTATAAAAATGGGTCAGCTCTCCTTAAGGCTTATCTGCTTCTAATAGAGTTGGGGGGGTGGGAGAGAGGGGAGGGAAGAAGTGGTATTTTTGCAAGTGGTAGATAAAAAAAAAAACCCAACCCGCCAAAAAAAAAAAAAAAAGAATAATTCTAGAACCTTCCATGTGCTGGAGCAAGGATATGAAATTTGGCAGAAGAAAAGGCAGGAAACAGTTCTCAAGATGTAGTTAAATAGTTCCTTTCTACCTGCTTAGCCACCAAGCCTGCAGTTTTTAAGGCCTCTGGGAGAAAGATATCAGTGTTATATTATGCTCAGCAGAAGTTTATCACAGTTTGGCAGCTAAATTTTCTGAGGATCCTGTTTACCCTGGGTAAGCTCCAGCTGAGAGCTGCAAAGGCCAAGCAGAACTTTTCCCTGAAAACCTCCCCAGCTTGTCATCCTGACCCTGGCAGCACTAGCCCCTGGAAATGGGGAAGGAAATTGCATTTCCAGTGCTCTCCCTGATCTCCAGCATTCAGGACTCCTTAGAAAAAAAAGATGATGACAGGAAGATAAAAGCAAGGAGGAAAAAGAAACCAGCTGACAGGCAGGAACAGAAATGCAGACAAGTATCATTTTCCCTTTGGGGAAGGTATGCCGGAGGTTTAGGATTTACACACAATTACTACTAAGTCTCACATTCCCTCCACTGCCTTTTAAACAGCCATTAAGAGTACTGACAATATGGATTTCCAATTAGCCTCTAAGAAGAACACACCTAACTGGAACTAGTGTCGTTGGCTGCAGTATGGGCATGTGCTAGGTTGGAGCTGAGTGTATTAACATTTCAACCTGTTGGGAAACTTTTGGGGAGTTATTGCTGCAACAGCAATACTGCAAGATTAAAATTTCCTCGGTGCCTGTAGGAGTTTCTCTTGTGTCAGGGTTTCCAAAGGATTCTATGGGTGCATCTTGGGTTTTTTTAAAACACAATGCCAGGGAACTTCAGAAAGACACAATGCAACAACAATTAATGCTGAACATTGGCCTGGACTTCCATGAAGAAGCAGTGGGATGTTGAAGGAAAGCAGTCACGACCTAGGGCTACTCCCTAGCCTTTATGTAAGTCACTACCATAGACACAAAAAAAAAAATCCCATCTACTACACCACAGCAACTCTTCCTGCAACATCCTCAGTATCCCCGGTGATCCATCAACCACGTGCTGCCCGCGCATTCAGTGCAAAGAAAATCCGCACAACTCAATGCCTCTGGAATGAGCTACTGTGAATAAAGCACAATCATTCCAAAACCACTCACATTTTTTAAAAAGGCAAGCCATCTCCTTCACATTATCAGCTTTTAAAGCATAAAGGGACTATTATTTTATGTATCCCACAGAACACAATTACACCCCACTTCTACTAAACCCATCATCAAAATCTATGACTCTTAGTTAATGGAATGTTAAAGTCTTGGTATCAAAGCAGAAAGGTTCCCCCCCACCAAAAGTACTTCCTGGAGTCAACTTGGCTAAGTTACTTCTCTTGACCTTGGCTGTAACCAAAGTACTTACCACACATATGCCCCCCTGTTACCAGTGATCTGGACCACAACATAGCAATAGCTTTCTGTTTGCTACTCCCTCAGTTGTGGGTTTTTTTTTTTCGTTTTCCTTCATAATTATTAGGAAAACTCAGTACCTTCACCCAAGAAGAGACCTCAGCAAGCCACCACCAAGAGTGCTCTGGTTAGATGTGTGCATTCATTTTGTACTGTCATCCGAAATCTTCAACTGATTATCTAACTTGTTTGGCCTGTGTTGCATTGACTCTGGAAACTGAATCTTTTGAGCTACTATGCCAAAAGCCACAGAGGAGTCCAAGTCTGTCACGTTACAATATCCAACAGTTTCAATTCAAAACCCTGTTTAACTTTCAGAAACCTGACTTCTTCCTTCAAAAAACCAATACAACAAAACGCCCCAAAAAACCCAAAAACCACACAACAAAACAACTTATGCTCCGAACTATACTACCAACCTTTAGCGACCACACCTCATAGCAACTCCTAGCAGTATTTGGCCAGAGGGATGTATACTTAGTGATCAGCAGTTCATCACATCACCTGTTCATGCTTTATAACCACTGACACATTTGGGAGGTTTTCCAAATTCCATGAAAGTTGCCCAGTTTTCTAAGATGAGCTGAAAAAAAAGTCAGGGCTAATGGATCAGAAAGGTCCCTGCCCAATTTATATATAAACATAGTAAACACATACTGCTGGTATAAACTCTCACAGCTTTTCTCACGTTTTTACTTGAACGCTCTTTTAATACCTTCCTTAGTTACTGCTTTAACAGACATGATTTCATTTTGACTGTCATTTGTGAACGTATCAGACAGCTTCTTCTGCAGACAAAAATAATTACACTTGTACAACATTCATGCTTCTTTCCCCCTCACCAGCAGTCTTTTTTTACTGCTAAGCCTTTTTGCTGCATGTAAGTAAACCAAATCATTCAGAGTAAAAACATATGAAAATGACACTGATAACAGAAAAGGGAGCTGATCTTAGCCCCCTCCATGTTAAAACTGCGGTAAGCATCACATTTTTGCACTTAACTTTTAACACTAATCCTGATGCTGAACTATTCAAATTACGTTCACAGGGACCGTAACATCTAGGATGATTTTGTTTGCAAAAGAACTTACCATCTGGAGCATATTTCGAAGCTATTCCCAAAAAAATTCCCAGTGCAACAAAAAGTGAAAGGCTAGAAATGGCAAAACAAATGAGAGTATTTTTATGCCTGGTGGCTTCTGCCTGGCGACGGTGCTGATCCACTGGTAAGGACGGGAGTCTTGTCCGGGCTTCTTGTCGTGCAGAGGTAAATTCGGCTGCAGCATGGCTCTGTGAAGGCGGCGGGGGACGGAGAGGGGCAATTCTCCCTGGGACGTACCCCGAAGACCTGTGACTGCTCCCGTTCTGTGGCCGGAGGAAAGCAGGGGAGCTCCCCCTGGCATCAGTGTCTTGCATGTTATAAAGTCACTGGAACACGCACACACACACACACACACACAGAGAGGGGAAAAAATAAGAGACAGGCTTTCAGAATACAAAGTACAATATATATAATAAAAAAAAAAAGAAACAACCAAACAAACAAGCCGTTTTAGGCCACATGCCTTCTTAAGAAGAACAGCCACTGAAACCGTGGCTATTTACAAAGCATCCGTCACTCCATTGCTACTGGTTATTTGCCATGGCATAACACCTCGGAGCAGTGGAGTATATATATATATATAATCTTCAACAAAATTAAGCTCAAAAGCATCTGGTATAGGAACACAGTGCAGCACAGGCTATTTCTTTGTAGTTCCACTAGGTATTTTTCACCGCGTGTTTTCACAGTTAACTTGTATCATGCAATTAAGACCCAAGCTGAACAATGAGAAAGCTAGCAACCCCTTCTTCCCCACAGTTATGCAAAGAATGCTGAAATGTATTTCTTCTGCACGCAGAAGCTGAACAAACTCCTCACTGTTTTCCTTTACGGAAAAGAAGCTGAAAGAGACAAGCCTTCCTTCCACACTGGAAGCAGTAAAAAGAGCTTAGATTTAATACACAAGATACCAAACAGAGTTTTATTTATATTCACGCTGATGCAACTGAGGCAGCACTTTTAATTAGCTGAGGCACAGCGAGCCCGCAAACTCTTAATTTACTCACGGCAGGATTCGGCTGCTAGTAAAGGTGCGTCAGGAAAGCTCCTGCAAGGAAGTCAGCTGCATCTCGCTCAGCAAACCTCGTGGTTTTTCTCGTTGCCGAGATGCCTGGGTTTGGACACAAAGCCTGGACCCAACATGACCGCTCCAGATCTTTGCACCTATTGCCCAGAAGCGAGTGCTGCTTTTATTTCAGTTACAAGTATTGTTCCCATCTTTTTTGTGAAGGAGCCAATGAGGAAAGCCTACCAAAAACATCACTGCCTGGCCCGTCCTCGCCAGCAGTTCTAACCTACCACGTTCTTCTGGTTCGCTTTAAGAGACGCAAAGCTGCATTTGAGTGTTTTCTCAGGCTTTCTGGTCAACTGTATTGTATTGTACAGAGTATTCACAAAGCTGGCATGATTTTTTTTTTTTTTTTTTTAAATTAACATTTCTTAGGGATGGGATTTTTTTGAGAAGGCTGCTCAAGTTTCAGTTAACTGAAACCTAACTTTCTAAACCAAATCCTGAAGGGGATTTAGGCATATGTCGTATGTATTAAATAGCAAAATGAATTATGAAAATAAAAGCTAGCAATAACAGAAGAGCATGAAGATCCTCTTTTTCTTCCATTAACAAAGGGAAGCCTGAGCTATACTCTGAAGTGCCAGGCACGCTGGTGAAGGAGAAACGTGACAACTGTAATCTTATTCTGAGAAGTAGCAAAGGAGCCTTTTGTCTGACATGCTGCAAAATCTGATAGTTCACTGTTTCAACCGCAGAAGAGTTGTTATTATTGAACAGGCTGGATTACCCTTTCATGGGAGACAATGCATCTCCAGATGTACGCACAGTGACAATAAAGGCACTGAAACATTAACTGGAGTGCCCATCCCAAAGCGCAAAAATTATGCCAAGTCCTCCAGCAGTGTTTCTCGCACCTGTTCGCTGCAGCAAATTGATTTCACCATTCTCCTTTCTGTTCTTTGAGAAATGATTTCCCAAACCTAATCCTCTGCTCTGCTCTCAAACTTAACTGCCCAATGCACTACGAGCACCATGGAACAGCTTGCTTTCACCACATGTGCTTTTACACTCCACTAGTCGTCTTTCAGCAGCGAAAACTCAATCATTTCTACATTTTAGAAGTGGTGTTAAAAGCCAAGTAGGGAAGGAGCTTTTCAACTGACTCAAAGGCAGTATTTATGTCTAGCTGAAACAAATACTGAAGTATCTTTTTGATTAAAAAGTTGAAGAAATCTGATCCTTCACTGAGATTTCTTTTTTTTTTTTTTTACGGTGTGACCCCCAACACCTTAAATGTGGTTAAGAAGTTTTCAGATATGGCATTTATCTATCACACTAACAAAATGACTATAGAGTGTTCATTATAACATGATACAATGAGTTAATGTTTGTTAATTGCTCAGCTGTATCAACTAAATCCAGAATGGTTACGCAAAACTTAACTTTTACAAAATAATTTTACCGCAATTTTGCTTACTAAGGCCTCTTAAAGTACTGCTAGCCCTTTAAAAGAAAAAAAAAAAAGTCATTACAACAGATACTTGTGTCATATTTCAAGCATATTTTGTTTTGTACAAAGCATCCTGCCTTGTTTGCAAGCCTCATTCTGCAACTGTGAAAGTTTTCCAACTGTCCCACTCAAGTGCAAACACAGGTCACCCCAAGGACTGGTGGAAAAGAGACTGCAGCATCACTGTCTCACCCACCACCAAATAAAAACAATGAAACAAAGCCATAAGGAGATACTTAGCACAATCAAAAGATTTACTATACAGTTTTCTATTACAACAGGAGTAACCATTTCAACACTTCCTTCCCTCTTCCTGTGTTATTTTAAATTCTCTAGCTGAAAGAAAGATTTTCTATCCTCTAGAACAGCTACTGTCTTTTCCTTAAAATTAAGACACATTCATAATCTCATTCAAAGTACTGACTTGCTTTATTTCCACTTGGTGGAAGTCTTCAGATAGCACCACACAAACGCAAGTGTAGTAACTGGCTGTAATGGCCAGTTACACCCTAGAGAGTGCGGTTTTTTGGCTGCACAAATACAGTTTGAGTAAAAAGCAGGAGCAGGGGCGGAATCTATTTGAACTATTTAAATACCACATTTCCTTGCAAGTTCACATGCACCTGATTTTTTCCATGTAATGCTTTTTCTGTTTCCACCCAAGGTTTGCCATTTCCCTTTGACCTGTGCCTATGCTGTGCTCCTTTAAAAAAAAATAAAAAAAAGCAAACCCCATTGAGATCAAAGGCCCCAGGAGACCATTTGCAATTAAAAACACCAGAGAGGACTGGCTCCCGTGATCAGGATCTCCTAAACCCACAGAAGTAGGAGGTCTCCTACAGGAGCTCATGATGGGGCATCTCCTCCTGATGGTGCAGTCCTAGACAAGAACATCACCACTTTTACAACTGTACCGTAGTACGGAGAGTGATGCAGTATTTTGCTTTGCAGCTTGCTTCAGAGTGATTTCAGTAAGAGTCAAGTTTCTGCGCAATATACAGCCAATTACCTAACAGAGTTATACAGAATTCAACCTGTACCAATCCGTTATTTGCTATGCCATTCATGCAGGCTGCTACCTCAGTATTCCCCAACTTCTCGCCCTTCAGCCTTCAACAGGGATATCCACGATCACCACAGTTTTCAGTCAGGGCCACACATAAGTCTGTGCTTCCAGCTCACCATCACCAGGGAAGTTTCCAATGCACTGATTCGGCTACAGCATCTCAGATGCTTCAGCCCACCAGGTACTTGTTAGCACCCCTCTGCTGGAAGGCTACGCTATTTGCATGTCACTCGTTTGCAAGAGTAGTGCTGCTCCACACAACCCAGATTTCTGC